>JAANYP010001380.1:0-32889 GCA_020465985.1 Centrapalus pauciflorus
ACTACGGGATGCTCAGATCTGGAAGTTTCCGGAGCTGCCACAGAGGCAGCTCTTGGGGATGCCACAGAGGCATCGTGCACGGTGTCTATTTGTGGGGATGGAATCGTGAGCGAAGGAAGTTCGGTCACGTGGGGAGGAGTGTGACCTCTTTCAACACCGCCACTCTCCGAATGAGAGGGCGATGACGTATGTGGAAGATCCCCGTGGAATGAAGTGGTTTCCCTTTGAGGGGAAACCAAGTGGATGGTTGGGGTTGTGGCGACCGCTGGACTAACGGTCTTATGAAGTGGTGTCCGGCTGATAGGGCTTGGCTCACCCTCAGATAATATATCCCTCGGCCTTACGACAGAGACGGTTCGTTCAGAATCCGCCGTCTCTGCCGTTTCACCTACGACTCCCTCCCTTACACTCTCAGCCTCCCTCTCACCATAACCCAGTGATTGTTGTACTTCCATCCTTTCTCCCTCGTTCTCACTCTCATGCTGCTCACCGTCGGACTGGTTAGTCTCAGTCGGTTCAGACTGAGACTCATCCGGATAATTTTCTCTCATATAGTCCCTTACCCGATCTGTACCCCTCGACCTTGTCAGAGTCGATAATGGAATCTTCATTACCTGTACCGTCGGGGCCCCCTTTGGCAAAGTCAATTTCTGGATAGCGACGGTTGGATAGACATCAGCTTCTGGACGCTCATGAATGTCTTCGTCCTGATCCATGGCGTGCTGGATGATGAGCTGAAGGAATCGTTGATAGGGGACATACTTGCGACCTTTCTTTGTGCTCCTTTCCACGTGGACTCTTCTTAATTCTTCAAAGATGAAAGCCGCATAGTCCACGTGTCGGTCGAAGGCAAAGCCAGTGAACATGGCTAAAACCTGGGCCGATGCTGAGTCATGACCAGAATGTTTGGCTGTTAGGCACTTGTTGAGCACATCGAAGAGAATCCTCCAGTGGGATTGAAGGTTTTTGGTGCGAAATTCGGATGGTTTGGTAAGGGGTCCGTCATACCCTAGGGTTTGAATTTCAGATAGGGCTTCTGAGACGGATGGGTTTGGATCGAACGAGTCAATGGAGGGAATATAGTCTTGGATGGGAAGACGAAGGATGTGACGGATGGCTGTGGTTGTGACTTTGACTGGAACGCAGTCAATGGTGGAGGTGAAGTGAGGTTCGGGGTCGGTTATGAATTGTAGCCTGTTCCAGAATTGTTGTAGGTAAATTTTGGGAACGGCTATGGCTGTGGAAAGGGCATAATATATGGGATGGCGGGTGAGAATGTCAAAGGCAAGGGTTTGGGATTCTTTCGGGAGGATAGAGACGTCGAGTTGCCAGTTATGGGGAATAAACTCGACAAACTCGGCGCTCGGCAGAATGGCTTCCTCGGGTAGCTGAGCATTATTATTTGGAATGGGAGGATGGGGTACGGTGAGAACGATTGCGGGATCCATTATCCTGCAAAGTGCAACAAAGTTAGAATCATAAGACTTGATATGATAATGCATTGATGTGAAGTCTAGATGAGTGTGAAATAGAAATTGTCTGATCTGTTTAACATCGGGTCTTTATTAGCAGAATAAAATTCCACTAAAAAAGTCCAAAGTCAATCGTTAAGAGACCGATGTTAGATAAGACCGTTTCACTCAAACACTGATCCTAACTCTAATCAATGGTGCACTTGGATGGAACTATTTTTGAGATTTTTAATTTATATGAAGATGCAGAAATGGAAAACATGAAAAATTAAAAATTAAAAAAAATGCTAAGTGTTGGATTTCGGATGGTCCGAATTCGGATGAACAGTGTCATCGAATTCGGATCCGTCCGAAATTGAATGATGCATGAATGAGGTGGGGGGGACCGAATTCGTATGAGGTGAAAAGTGGGGACCGAATTCGGATGACGGTCCGAAGTGAGTAGTGAAATGAATGAAGGTGGTCCGAATTCGGATGTGATATGAACATGGTTCGAATTCGGATGGGGACTTGTGAAAATGCATGAAATGATATGGATATGTCCTAATTTCGGATGGTACCTGGAATTCGGATTGGGACCGAATCCGGGTATCATCCGACTTCGGATGCACAGTGGTGAACAGACTTAGACAATTTTCAAATTTTGAAAATTTTGACCCTGCTTTGATGGTCCGAATTCAGATCAACAGTGAACCGAATTCGGATCAACAGTGGTCCGAATTTGGTTTTGTACTTTGACAAATTTTGAAACAAGTCTAAGTCGGACATCCGAATTCGGGTGGTGGTCCAAATTCGGACATCCGAAACTGCATGAGTGCAGTTAATGTTCATGCAAAAATTAAACGTGAACAGTTGAAAGGTTAATAAAAATGCATGAAATTACAGATCCTACTTTAAAATAACTAACTGAATACTTTATCTAACTACAACTAAGAAAATATAACACATTAAACTACCTAAAAAGAGTAAAAATCGAAATGAAAAAAGGAAATAAATTTTGAAAATCAAACACACAATATATGAAGTAAAATACTGAAGTAAAGGTAAAAATGAAATACCTGATAGTGCAGATGATGGAAAATGCAAGAAAAACGAAGAAATATGATGGTGCAAAAGCTTGAAGAGGTGGATATGGTGGATCGGCGGTGGTGTTCGTCGGGAAGGAAGAAGAATGAAAGGAGAGGAGAAATCTTGAGGATGAAGAAAAGTGAAGAATTTGACCGTTTGACCACCCCTAAATACATCCGCGCGGGTCGGGTCTGGGTCAAGGACGATCCGCGCCCAAATGGAGATTGGGCCGGCGGTTTTGGACTCAACAAATACACACAAAGTTAAAATAAAAATGGGCCTGAAATTAATCAAAACAAAAATTAAAAACTTTGGCCCAATTTTTATTGCATCTTTTTGAGGTTTTCTTTGAAACAACAACATGAAATATTTTTGGTATTTTCTTGGATCATTTAATTTAAGATAAAAATAAGCTAAAATAAACTAAAATATTTTTGTCTTTTTGATAAATTTGAACAATTAAAATCTTTTTGTGATTTTCTGACCTATTAAATTAAACCTTAAAAATTAAAAATTAAAATTAAGACTAACCTAAAATTCAAAACTTTAACTATAAAAGAAATAAAAAGAAACACAGAATTATAAAATTTAAAATCCTAACTCTACTCCCCCTCAAATAAATACCGATCCTTTTTCCTTTTTCTTTTCAGATTTAAATCACGACAACCCTTATTAAGCATTACTAATACCGACAAACCTGGATATTGTTTGCATCCCACTCCATGATGAACAAGTCACACAGCAATTTATCAGGATCATTAATTATTAAAAATATACGCAGATAAGGAAAGATTGATTTTCAATCTTGTGACATACTCCTTAAATTTAAATAACAGTTATTTTCTAAAATAAAGGAATTTCAATCATGATAGACTGAAATAGAATTATTTAAGACAATATCTGATATTTAATTGGAAGGTGGATTCAACATGCCGATATGAGATACTAAAAACCGAAAACGAGGTTCGTCTAAAGCTTTAGTAAATATATCCGCTAGTTGGTATTCCGTGCCAACAAAATACAACTCAATGGTTCCCTTTTCAACGTGATCTTTAATAAAATGATACCTGATATCTATGTGTTTTGTACGAGAGTGCTGCACGGGATTGCAAGAGATGGCAATTGCACTTCGAGAATCACAGTAAATAGGGATATTGGTGAGTGAGAACCCATAATCGCGTAATTGTGTTCTCATCCACAGCACTTGAGAGCAACAGCTTGCAGCTGCTACATACTCAGCCTCAGCTGTGGATGTGGATACACAATTCTGCTTTTTGGAAGACCAACTCACCGGTCTATCGCCTAAGAACTGTATTCCTCCCGATGTGCTTTTTCTGTCCACTCTACAACCTGCAAAATCAGCATCTGAAAACGCGGTAAGATCGAAATCGGTTCCCTTTGGATACCATAGACCAAGTTCGGGTGTACCCTTAAGATAACGAAAAATGCGTTTTACCGCAGTTAGGTGTGATTCTTTTGGGTCGGCCTGAAATCTAGCACAAAGACATGTTGAAAACACTATATCCGGTCTACTGGCAGTCAAGTACAGTAAGGATCCTATCATCCCTCTGTAAGTTGTATTATCGACACTTTTCCCGGAAGGATCGGTGTCTAACTTACAGTTGGAGGCCATGGGAGTTGCGATACTCGTGCAAGAGTCTAACTTATACTTCTTGAGAATGTCAAGAGTATATTTCGACTGGTTCACAAAAATCCCATCCTCAAGTTGTTTGACTTGTAATCCGAGGAAAAAGTTCATTTCCCCCATCATACTCATCTCGAACCTGGACTCCATTAGGGCTGAAAAATCCTTACAAAAATTACTGTCAGTAGATCCAAATATAATATCGTCAACATAAATCTGTACTAGCATTATATGTGGGCCTTCCCTTTTAGTGAACAGAGTTGTGTCCACCACACCTTTATAGAAACCGGCAGAAATAAGGAAATTCGAAAGACTATCATACCATGCTCGAGGTGCTTGTTTTAAACCATAGAGGGCCTTATCTAGCACATAAACATGGTCAGGTTTATGTGCATCAACAAAGCCTTGTGGTTGTTCAACATACACTTCCTCGTTAAGTTCACCGTTTAGAAAGGCAGTCTTGACGTCCATTTGGTACACTTTAAAGTCTTTGTGTGCCGCATACGCCAAGAAGATTCTGATTGCTTCGATCCGTGCAACTGGAGCGAAGGTCTCGTCATAATCTATCCCTTCTTGTTGTCGGTAGCCTTTGGCAACAAGTCTTGCTTTGTTCCTTATCACAATGCCGTTTTCATCTCGTTTGTTCTTAAAGATCCACTTTGTTCCGATGACTGTACGGTCTTTTGGCTTGGGAACTAACCGCCATACTCTTAGCTGTTCAAACTGGTTGAGTTCCTCTTGCATTGCAACTATCCAATCCGGATCTGTCAGGGCTTCATCCACACGAGCGGGCTCTATCATACTCAAGAATGATGTGTAGAGACATTCATTAGCAGATGCCCTACGAGTTTGGACTCCTGTTGTTACGTCACCAATGATTTGTTCTGTTGGGTGACTGCGGGTCCATTTGATCTCGTGTGGAAGGGGTGCTCGGGATGGAACCTCTGTGGTTAATGTGGGAATGGATGAGGATTCATGGTCAATGGTTTCAAATGATGGTACCACAGGTTCTGGTTCAATTTCCGAGTGTTCAGGTGAAGGAAGAATCGTTGGTATTACATGTGAGGGTATTATAGGAGTAGATTCAACTGCGGATGTGTCGGTGGATGATGTGGATGGATGAGGATATGTTGATGAAGAGGGAGTGGAGAAACTTTGCGGCGCAGTTGAACTTGAAGGATTACCTACATTATTAACAACATTAGACACACTAGCGTTAGGACCGAAAAATTCAACATAAAAAGGATCAAATAAATTAACCAAATCAGAAGAAGAAAAAGAAATGGGGTTATTCGAAGAGTCTCCAGGCATTTGAGTAATGCGTGGTCCTGATTGATCAACTTTGGGTGCCAGTTCAGCCAACTCATCAAATGTGACGTGTACACTTTCATTGACTGTTCTGGTTCGGGTATTGAATGCGCGATACGCCTTCGAATTGGATGAGTATCCAATGAAGATCGCTTCATCCGCCTTTTCGTTAAATTTCCCGAGGTTGTCTCTGTCATTCAGCACATAGCACCTGCAACCAAATACACGTAAGTATTTGATAAATGGTACTTTATTCAAAAAGAGTTGGTATGGAGTTTTGTTAAAGCGCTTATGAATGATGGAGCGATTCTGTGTATAGCATGCTGTTGATACGGCTTCGGCCCACAAGAACGGAGGTAGCTTTGAGTATGTGAGCATTGTACGAGCGGCTTCTACTAGCGTACGGTTACGCCTTTCTACGATCCCATTTTGTTGAGGTGTTCGAGCAGCAGAGTATTGATGCTGAATCCCCTTGGATCGAAGGAAGCCCTCCACTACCAAGTTCTTGAACTCCGTGCCGTTATCTGATCTGATTGATTGTACTGACAGCTGCTGTTGGGTCTCGACACTCTTGATAAAATCAATGATTTCTTGAGCTGTCTCGTCCTTGGAACGCAAGAACCTTACCCAGGTATATCGAGAATAATCATCAACGATAACCAACACATATCGTTTTCCATTTATGCTTTGTGTTCTCATCGGTCCGCATAAATCCATATGAAGTAACTCCAAAACTCTTTTTGTTGATGGTTCGGGCTTTGGTTTGTGAGATGATCGTTTCATTTTTCCTTTCTCACATGCTCCACACAGATGGTCCTTTTCGTAGCGCAACTCAGGAAGTCCTTTGACCAATTGCTTCGCAGCCAGCTTGTTGATATTATCAAAATTCAAATGGGATAATCTTCGATGCCACAACCAAGAGTCTTTTGACGAGGCTTTTGATAGTAGACAAATGTTATCCTTCACTACAAGCTTAGATACGTCAATGGTGTAAAGGTTAGATTTTCGGGAACCAGTCAAGATTTCTTTTCCATCCATGTTCTTAACACTGCAGTTCTTAGCCCTAAATGTTACTTCTAGTCCTTTGTCACAGAGCTGTCCTATGCTAAAAAGATTATGAGATAACCCCTCAACATAGTCAACGTCCTTGATGACCAGATTATTTAGAACTAAGTCCCCGTATCCTTTTATTTGAGCCTGATGGTTGTTCCCGAATTTCACAGTTCCGCAATACTGTTCAACAACGTTGGACAGCAATTCTCTTCTTCCTGTCATGTGCTTGGAGCAACCCGAATCCATATACCAAATGGACTTAGCCTGAAAAACACATAAATTCATATAATGAAAAACTATATGCATTCAAACACATCCATTTTTAATTGACAATCAAACCGTGTTCTGAACCGAGATGTTCAGAAAACATGATGAGTTAAGACCGGGTCCTGGGCTGTATGCACAGAAGCCAACCGTGTCGGTTTAAGCACCACCGACAAGCAAAAGAACGGGTCCTAGTCTAAGGTAACTAGAAGCCATTTCTTTGAAGCACGGGTCTTGATCAGAAGTAACCAAGAACCATCTGCATTAAGATCACACAACCTTGGGTACCCACCTCAATATGGGTCCCTTTTTGTTAGGATTTCCAGATTTATATGGCACGTGTACAGATTTAGAAACCCAACTAGCATTTGTGTGTGGTCCAGATGCACAACCCTTTGGAATCCATTGAAGATTGGATTTATTGGGTTTTGGAACCTTAGGCGCTGAAATTGCCTTCGGTTTTTGTCTTGTTGAGACCTTCTTGACCGTTGCTTTGGTTTTGGGCCTTGGCAACGGACATGTCTCAACTTTGTTTGTGGCCGATGATGCACTATTTTTAGTTTTCTTTTTCCGAATACGTTTAACAGGATAAGGCACAAAAGCATTCATTTCAGGAACATGTCGTCTATATTTAGTTGGACATAGATTAAACAAATCCTTGAAAGAGTACTTTAACGGAATAGTAGAATTCGGTACATCATTACAAACATTGTCACACGCTTTGTTACACAAATTGTCTTTAGAGATTACAGACATCCTATCTCTAGTAACAAAATCACTTGGCATTAAAGCCTTCTTCACAAAAAAACTTGTAAAATCCTGCATGGTGGTTTTTGGGACTCTCCTTATATGATCTGTAGGAACAAAACAATTTGAGTCAGTAAGCATGGAAGATTTAGACTTGACAGACTTTTCTTTTTGGTGGTGAGAGGGTTTCTTAAAAGACTTGGATTTCATCTGAGTCTTTTTAGAAACTTCATTCTTGAAAGCATTTGAGCACTCACCTTTGACAAAGATAGAAGAAGTTTCAGCTGTAGCCTTACCTTTATCTGATGACATACATGGAATTTTTAGAGAATGAGAAAGTGTTTGTTGTTTTGAAAGATCTTTCAATTGTTGTGAAACTATTTCAAAATTTTCTCTGTAGACAGTGACTTCCACAGTTTGTTGAAAAGATTGATTTATCAATTCTTCTTCTCTCTTAAGAAGAGCATCTTGAAGATCAAGTGCTTTCTCTTTAGATGACTTCAATTCCTTTTCTAAAACAATGATTTGTTGTTGAAGAACTTTTGCAGGAATATAAAGTTGAGGAGTTGATTTTTCAGTTTCAGTGTTCAATTCAGTTTCTGAATAAGTTGACGAGAGATCTTCCTCTAAAGTGGGTACTCTAGAAGAATAACTCTCGTTAAGTTCTTCATAATGAAAAGAAATTTCTTTATCTTTACGCGCAACACGTTTCTCATTTTCTTGGTTTAAAACTTCTTTTGATGACTCAAAAAAGAAAGATTTAATACCGGCTCCCATATAATTCATGTCATAAAATACAGGCAAGACAGTTTGTGCTTTTTCCAAATATTTAGGATTTTTAAAACCAATTCCCTGTTTAGAATGGTAAAACCTAGTTTCTTTGGGCTGATTTAAATGGATAGTTTGTTCTGTTTGACCCCTTTTCAAAAATGCATCGTCAAGGGTCTTTATTCTTGCGTACAAACTTATCATTTCTTCTTCAATCATTTTGTATTTTTCTAAACTGTCTATATTTTCCATATTTACCACATCTAATTGTTTTGTAAGAACAGAATTTTCTTCTTTTAAAGAGAGTTTTTCTTTTGAAAGCGTTTCCATGCAAGATTCAAGGTATATATTCCTATCCTGAACATCTACTTTTTCTATCAACATCTGTTTTATAACATTATGATTAGTTAACCATTTTGCATGATATAATTCAGATGATTCTTTCAAAATATGAGCTTGATGTTCAGCCTGTACACACTTTGCAGTTTTAGCTTTTAATCTATCTTGTAGATCAAGTATTTGTGTGTGTAGTGTACATTGATTATCTACAAATAATTTATTTACATGTGCAGGAATGTAATAGGAATATACCTCACTGGACTCTGAACCGGATGTGGAGCATTCGGGATCGTCGGTTGTAGCCATCAGACATGCTGGTGGATGTTTCATTGTCTCCCCCTCAGCAGCAGTGTCTGAAATTGCAGCAGTGACATCAGTACAAATCTCCAACCCCTGACGATCAACCATATAGCAATTCTTGCCCTTTTCATCCTCGTCTTCTGAATCTTCAGCATCCCAGTAGTCCTCCTGGGCGATGAGGGCCAACGTATCCGATTTCTTCTTTGCAGCCTCGAGCTTTCTTTCGTAATACGCAACGTCTCTCTCAAAATTGTTCTTGCATTCCCTAGCAAAGTGGCCCGGTTTGCCACATTTGTAGCAGAGACGTTCATCAGTGGCCTTTGGCTCGTCTGCTCTTGGCTTCTCCTCTCTTCTTTCCGCCGGCCTTTTGTCGGCCCGGCGGTGCTCACGGCTATCATCACGCCTTCTGTCCCGGCGGTCATCCCGACGATCATCCCTTCGATCGTCCCGCCTGTCATCTCTCCTGTCATCTCGCCTTTCGTCACGCCTTTCATAACGGCGATCATCGCGATAGTCGCGTCTGTCATCATACCGGCGATCATCCCTGTCATCCCTGCGGTAGTCATCTCTGCGATAGTCATCGCGGCGGTCATCCCTCCTGTCATCTGAGTACCTCCGAGGACCAGTGGCATATCGGAGTTGGTTGTTGGTCTTGTTGGAGAACCGTCGTTGTTGGAGACGGTTGGTCCACAAGGCAATCTGTTCTTGGATCGTGGCTTCCTCCTCATCATAGACCTCACGAGGAGGAGAAGCATACATGTACTGAGATGATGAAGAACCAGGAGCAAAAGATGGTGTTTGAATCTGCGTGTTGGTGATCAAGGCTAGGGAATCATTTGGTTTCAACCCTATGTTGGCTGATAGCAGTAGAGAGGCCAATTGATTTGCCATCAGCTTCTGTTGATCCACATCCCCTTGATATTTCTTAAGCTCCTTAAAGACGACATTTATGGATACCTCAGGAATGTTCAGAACTCTTTTTGTTGCCCTACATGCAAGCTGCCACTCGGGGGCTAAGGCGGCAAAGAATTGGATGTTTATGTCATCCCGATCCTTCTTGATGTGCAGTTTATTCAATTCGTTAAGGACTGCACAAAACCTGGTAAACGTGGATTGCAGAGATTCCCCGTCTTTGGCGCGGAATTCTGAAAACTTTGCCTTCGCCTCTTCAATTTTGGCACGATCATCAAGATCTGCCCCCAGCATTTGGATTTCCAGCTCGTCCCACATTTCTTTTGCAGACATTTTACTGTCTACACCTACCAAAATATCAGTGGGGAGGGCTTGATAAATCAGATATTCTGCCCTCTTATCAGCGTGCTGGCGATCCCTCTCGGCTTCATTTGCCGGCTCTCTTTCAACTTTTGAGGCTAGGACAGGAGGATCAGCCTCGGGTCTGGCAGCAATCTCTCTATAGTAGATGACGGGTCCTTCGGATATTGATTGAAGCATCAGATTCCCGAGAGGTTGCATTCCGACGAATTTCAGGAACCGGGCTTTCCATTGTTCGTACTCATCAGGATAGAGAACAGGTGGTCTGTTCTCAGATCCGAGTACAAGAGCTTCACGAGACATTATGAGTATTGGTGCTGATTAAGAATATGGAGATCTTAGAGGTGGAAACTGAACACGGATGGGTTGGACTGAAATCAGAGTGTTCAGAATTCGGATGCTTGAGTTCGGATGAACAGTGATTCGGATGGAGGAACCGAATTCGGATGGATCGAATTCGGATGAAGTGATTTCGGATGAATAGTGGGTCGGATGGGTTGATTTTGGATGACTAGACTTCGGATGTGTCAATTTCGGATGAATAGTAATCCGGATGAAGGTCCTAATTCGGATGAGTGTCCTAATTTGGATGAACAGTTGTACTTGGGGGAATCAAAGTCGGATGACCTAAGTTCGGATAGACCTATGGACCGAATTCGGATGAACCGAATTCGGATGAACAGTGAAGTGGCCGAAATATGATGGTTCCGAAATAGGGACAGAGGACCGAATTCGGATGGTCCGAAATGGTGTGGTCCGAATTTGAAAATTTTTTTAGAACAAGTCCCAATTAGTGAAAAATGGAAAGCCTTTCCAGAACTTCGGATGGTCCGAAGTTCGGATTGGACCGAATCAAGGTCCGAAATTTGCTTATGGGGTCCGAAATTCACCTAAGTGTGGTCCGAATTAGGATGAGTGTGAGGTCCGAATTTGGTGCCTATGTGGTCCGAAATGCTACAGTATGTAATCCGAAATACAGCAGGTTTTTACGTTTTTCTAAGGCAGAAAAGACAGAATTCGATTTTTATCAGTTTTAATGCCTAAAAACAGTTTTAAATGATTTATAAACTATTTTAAACACTTTTGGTGATTTAAAACAACCTAGAAAACACTTAAAACTAGCATGAACACATGAAAAACCCACTTAAAAAACCCATATTTTCAAGCTTCAAAATGGTCGATTCTTGATGATTTTAACAAAGATATGGAAGTAAATGAGTTTAAAATCAGTATATAATGATAATGTGATGTTTATAGAACCATTATAACACAAGAAACTCGAAAAACCATGAAAAATGAAGATCTAACCGGTTGAATATTGAAGAACTCGAAGAACATGAACAACCCAGCAGAACCCGTAAGTAATCAGTTGAAATCCACCCCTCTGAGCTCTGATACCAATTGTAAATGTGAAATCCCGAATGTATTCAGCACCTTAACGTTTTTCTCATCAAACACATGAAGAAACCATGCTCAATAAATGTGTTTAATAAAGAAGAAGACAAGATGAATGTTTGAAGACTCTTGATGGAACAGTGGAACAGTGGCGGCTGAGAATTGAATTTCAAATGTAGTCAACCGTGTGTTTCTCAAAAGTAACCCTAGGAGCCTTTTTATAGGCTCCTTTAATTAAGTTACAACACTTGGCAACAAATGCCCCTACACTTTTACATAGACATGAAATACATAGAAATAAATACAAGACAAATTACAATGAAAATAAATATTACAAAATAACTCCTAGGATCGAAATAATAAATCTAACAGTATGTATTATTTTACGATTTTCATTTTCCTTTAAAACCTAACATGCTTAAGTTTTTTTGTATTTATTACAGAGATAACGTTGTTGCAACAAAACCAACATGTTGATAGATAAATTCAATATACTTTTATACACTTTTTGTCATGGTAGACAACAGGGAGAACTTAAAAAATGATAAGATACCATGAAGAACGTCTGAAATGAGAGTTCGTATATAAGTAAATCTGATCATTTTTTATCTATCACTATTATCTTGCAAGAGCAGAAAAAGATGAAGATAACCCTACAAAATTCATGAAAGAAGAGAACCTCAAGGGCACAAGGTAACAATACTCAAAAAAACCTTTAATACCTTTTCCCTGACGTTCAAAGAAATACCTAAATAATCGAACTTATTTCCTTTACATTTTAGTATTAACCAGATCTTGAAATTTTACTAGAAATGCACTATTGATAATAATAGCTATATACAAATTAGCAACAGCATTGCTCCGGATTCAGAACTTCAAAACAGGTCAATATCTTGTAAACTATAATTACATTTAGTCCAATCCATAAAAGACCTCAAAAAAACATATAATAAATGTAGAGTCAGGATTATTTACATTTGACTTTCCGACAATAGAATGTTAAAATAGATGAAAACTATTGAATATCATAAAAGCTATTAGATTAAATAAAAGCCTACATAGACAGGTTAAAATGTAAAAGTATTATTAACACTAATACTTTTTGAGAAGCTGCTTATATATTATTCAAGATCTTTTTGTTTAAAGTTTAAAGTTTATAACTATCATGTGTGTGTGTGTGATAGCTATTGACCATCAACTACTTCACTGATCTTGAGTCGTTTAAAAGCATTATGTAGGCAAAGGTGTGTTGACTTCATCTTTCATACATTGTTTATCAAGTACTACGAATTTCAATGACGGAAGTAATTTAGAATTTAATTTTCTATTCATGTTGTTTTCAAATAACTAAACATGATGTTATTAGTTATTAACTCAATATACTTTAGTTAGTTCTTCTGACTTGATTATTATATGATCTTTCTATAAAATATTTTTTAAACCTTAAAGTAGAATATAAATAAAAATACTCACATTTTTAGTAAAAGCATTATCCCGTTGTTTTCTTATGTATTTATAATTTTACAACTTCAGTTTGTTTTAGCGTTACTATAACGATAAGCATTTGACAACTATTAACGTAATTTCAAAAAAATAAGTTTACAATTTAATTAATCATCAGTTAAAAATTATTTAAATCTCCTCATTTATTTTCATATCTTTTAAAGCAAAAATATCATAAAATAAGTTTACAAAATTCAGAAAATGCAACAGGAAAAAAAAAATTATCCATCTGGATACGGCCGATAAAACAGAATTATTCAAACTTGACTGTTGGATATAACCAAATATAAGAAAAGAAGGGATATTTTATCTATTGGATAACAATATGCAGGATAATACTCTTAACTAAAAATGCAGAAAAAAAAGGTTTCAAACCTGGTGTTGATTACTCGTGTGTTGATTACTGCTGTGCTGCGTGCTGGATATCCTAACTCCATGGATACATGCAAAAAACATCTAATGGATATAACTAAGAATCAGGAAAGAAATTATTAATTCAGATTTTTTAGGCTGATTTGGGATTTGTTATAATTCAGAAAATTGACTGCTGGATATAACCAAATATAAGAAAAGAAGGGATATTTATCTATTGGATAACAATATGATGGATAATATTCCTAACTAAAAATGTAGAAAATAAAGGTTTCAAACATGTACCAGTGTAGTGTTGATTGCTGCTGTGTTGATTGCTGCTGTGTTGATTTCTGCTGTGTTGATTGCTGCTGCCTGCCTGATATCCTAACTGCATGGATACATATAAAAAAAACATCTGCTCGAAAAAAAAAATGGATAATTAAATGTCATGTTTAGTCACAGTATTAAGAAACATATATGCCACTGTTGGATAAGATAATATCTAAGATAAGATAATTTTTTCACTTCTAGTTTAAAGAAGCATCCAAATATTACGCCAGACTAACAAAATCTTTAAACACCAAAACGCATCCAAACATCCAAAATGTTTCAAAAAAGAGAGATGATAAAAAATTTCAAATTACAACAAACTACCTAATTTCTAGATCAGCTTTTATGCTATAAATTGACTAAATTAATCCACATATAAGCATACCTGCAAGCACTTCAAACACCACAGTTTATGAATTCGAAATCTATTTCATCTCATCTTACATCGAAGCATATCACAATTGAAGGTGAACACTCTTATCCTGCCCTAGATTTTTTTTTTTTGTTTTTTTTACTTTAGTTCTTTTTTTAATTAATGCATGGTTTTTGCACATATTCAAAGTATATTAAAGTATTAAACACATATTCATGGCATAAATAATATAACCCACATAATAAAAACATCTCCAAATGAGGAGATGAAGAAGACAAATCATGGAGAAAAGAGGGAGACAAATAACACAGGAAGGACATGTCAACAACATCTCATGCTTTGTTATCTATTTTCTATTCTCAGTATGAGTCGAACAATTCTTTTAAAAATTAAAACTGCATTTATCGATGTTGATTTGTAATTACACCAACCATCTTATGGAATTTGCAAGATTCAAATAGTTGGATTTGGTTATCTTTATCAAAATTGGAGTTTCGTATTTGGATTTAAGTATTCTGTTAGTGATATAAATGTATTGGATACGTTTATTACTAATTACTTTGTTACATTCAATTTATTATAGATGGTGTCAAACCAGGAGGAAAACGAAGTCGTCGTTCGTTCCTCGGATGATGATGTAAGCACGATGTTCATCTACAAGTATTATCAACTTATTCACATTTAATATTATTTAGTTATTTGCATCTAACATTGCTACAGAATGTGATGGACTGGAAAGGAAATATTGATGACGCATGACCTAAGATAAATGTAAATTATATTCTAAGCGTTGTATTTAAATAGATTATATCCCATCTCAACCACACCTTCTACATAATCCAAACTACTTATACAATTTTTAGTTGTTCATGACGTGTGCATAAAATTTTGTGTGCTTTCTGGTGTTCTTTTAGGTTTGGTTAAAATTCTATGTTTTATTTGCTATATGTAAAGCATTATTTATACTGCTATAACATTGTATCATTATACCATTATATCATTATTAAATTAACCATTTTTATTTAAGGTTGCTAAAAGTCATTCCAACTTACAATTAAAAGGGTTCTCTCTTGGACTTTGAGATTTGTTTAAAATTACAGTGATTTTAAAAGTTTGTTAGTCTTGGTCATCAAGATTGCAGCAATCTAACAATTTTTCATTTATCAATATTACTTTCATCAATGAGTATTTAGGTCTCCTAATGATTTTCCCGCGTATAATCCAAATATTAGTTATTACTATTGATTCTTACAATTTAATACAATTGTATATTATGTAATTATATACATAAACTTTATTAGATTCTATGGATTTTGAAAAGGAAATATAAGAAAATTGAAGTTTCTTGGTTATGAATGTTAATTTTGTTTTATTTTAAACATGTGAAAGGTATTATTGGCAGGAAGGGGTCGTTGAATAATCAAAACAACTAACTAAACATGTGAAAGGTATAATTAAATAATATGATTGAATATTGATATAAATGTTAATTCATTTTTATTTTAGATATGTTGAAAGTATAAAATGAAATAACTTTTGTTATTTTCAAAATATAACAACCACCTTTTTTGAACTTATATGTTGTCAATAGATATATAAAAAATAAGAAAATTGAAGTTTCTTGATCATGAATGTTAATTTTGTTTTATTTTAAACATGTGAAAGGTATAATTGAACAATATGATTAAATATACATTCTAATTCATTTTTATTTAAATATGTTAAAAATATAACAACCACCTTTTTGAAACTAAAACAATATATCGAATTATTATTATTATTATTATTATTATTATTATTATATAATAAGTTGTATAAACAATAAATCATATTAATATTATTATTAAATATAAATATTACTATACATTTCAAAAATAATATAAATAAGTATAATTATATATTTAATAGTAAAACTCTCTTCTCTATCTTTCTCTATTTAACGGTTCGTAGTCATTTATTCGAGGTTACAAAAAGTCATTCCAACTTACGACTACAAAGGTTCTCTACTAAACTTTAAGATTTGATTAAATTTACAGTTTCTTTAAATTTTGTTAGTCATCATCAAGATTGCAGCAACGAAAATATTTTTTTCATTTATCCATGTTAACTTCATCAATGAGAATTTGAGTTATTGCAGCAAAGGTTAGTTATTATTATTGATTCTCACTGTTTAATACATGTGCATATTATCTAAGCATATACATAACTTTTAATAGATTCTATAGATTTGAAAAAAAAATAAGAAAATTGAAGTTTGTTGATTCAAAATTATAATTGTCTTTATTTTGAACGTGTTAAGAGTATAATTGAACACTATGATTGAATACTGATATGCATTCTAATTCATTTTTATTTATTTACTTAAAATTTATTTGGGTTATATATACGCTTAACGCTTTACGTTTTTTTGGGGTTATATACTTTATATGACCATGTTACTATTTTCGGAATAAAGAATGTTTATTTTACTATTTATAATTATTTAAATTTTTTCATGTGTGTGATTTTAGGAGTTCAATTTGCATTTTGTTATTCAATCTTATGGTTTATCACTTAATAATTAAAACACTCCATGGTTTTTTTCAAAGGCTAAACACACACATTCTATAAATCCTATTCCGAAATCTACATCTTAAAAACCTCATGTTTTCATCAAAGTTTATGAGTATACAAATAACATATATGGCTTAAATTAAGTACATCCCAAACAATTAGATGTTGAATGAAAGAATTATTTACAAAATAACAACAAATCTAATTAATATTATACTAAAAAATATAAATACTATTATTATTATTACAAAAATAAGAAACACCAAATCACTATGGAGTAAGAGACATGATTTGTCATTGTTGGTGGTGTCCTCACAAGCTCTATGGGATTGTATAGGTTGGATTATTCAACGATTGGAATTTGATTGGAGTACTCAATTAGGGATTGTATAGGTTGGATTATTCAACGATTGGAATTTGATTGGAGTCAATTATAAAAATGGAGAGCCTCAAATTCTATCAAAGTAAATGAGTCTCCTATTAGATTAATAAGATATAAAAATGTTTTTCAAAATTGAAGTATGAAATCATTATCAGATTGTAAAAATAATTTACCACAATAATCAGTGAAGTATTATATATAACAACAAGATCCTGATAGACTTATGCACATAAGAGGTTCCAAATAACCTTAAAATTTCTGTACATGTTATGTTTCACTAAAGATGATAAATGAAATCCAATCATATAAAATGCACATGATTAGCTTGTATATTTTCCAGAAAGATATTTTATGTTTATTTGCAAAAAAAATATTAAAAAAAAGGTTTATATGAGTCCATATATATGTGAACTAGAAATAAATTATATGCCCTTTACTTACCTGCTGGCTCAAAAAAGTTAGCTTACATTAGAGGCATATAAGAATTCATTACAACTCATGTTTTCTAAACTTGAAGAGTTTTATCCTTAATAAGTATGCGTAAAATGGGACAAGCAACTGATATGTTTGGTTGAGAATCCACTTGTGTATCGCAAATTGCAATCTAAGTACAATTTTACTGAACACTAAAAGCAATAAGAATTATAAGATTGATAAAATTGAATGACAATCCCAAAAAAAAAACTCAAATTGTGTTAACATGCAACATGTCATTCATAAACTCCACGCCACTGAAGATTCAAAAGGGGTTTTCAGCATTTGGATGATGTAAGAAAAATTCAGCCCTTGGACAGCTTCATGTTGGTATTGAATGCTATGTGGTTTAGGAACCAAATTGTCACAAGTTTGTCAATTTAAGTTCATATTGAACACAAGCGATTTCACAAAAATCAGATAAATGAACCCACAACGCTTTTAAAACATATCAATCTGAGAAACTCATACATAAAACACAGATCTAGAAATGGATGAATGAACTCAAGCGAACAATTTTAAAAAGAACGGCAACAATGGCCATGGTTGCAGTAGACGAGAGAGATCCGAGAGTGGCAGCAGTCGTGAGTGAGTGAGGTGGTAAGTTGAGGTGAGCACCGAGGGAGAGTGGGAGTTGTGTGACCTGTGAGGCAGAGCGGTGGCGGCGATGGAGTTGTGACGGTGGCGGCAGCGACATCAGGGTTAGGCAGCTGCCGTTGGTTGCGAGGGCCACGAGTCAGAGCAGGGATGAGAGAGAGCGAGAGAGAGATGGGGAGATAGAGAGTCAGGAGGCTCGGTTGGTGGTTACCGGTGAGTGACGGCAGTGGCAGGCGCCGGCCGATGAGAGAGAGAGCAGGAGAGCGAGAGTGTGCTTGAGTTGTGTGCGTGGGTGTGTGTGCCCGAGAAAAGGGAGGACAAAAGGAAAACGAAAGAAACCGGATCTTAATCTGACCCGACCCGTCAATCAAACCCAATAAATAACCAAATAAACGTAGAAATATACAAATGATATAGGGTTTATTATGTAAAAAAAACCAACATGTTTTCATATTTTTTACGTTTTTGTCTTTGCATGTTATTTTTTTCCATAAAAATTCTCTGGTTAATTTGTTTCTTTGTGGTTTTGTGAAATTTAAACAATCCCGGTTTTTCAGTTTTTAAAACTCCGGCTGACAAATTATAATCGGACTCTAATATTCAAATTTCACTAAACCAAAAGAAAAAATTAATTTGAGATTTTTTATGGAAAAAATAACATGGATGGACGAAAACGCAAAAAAAAACGTGAAAACATGTTATTTTTTTTCATAATTAACCCCATAATATAATGTATAAACCTGATTTTATTTTATATGTTTATTCTTTATAAACCATTGATATTGTAAATAAATAAATTTGTCTAAATCCTTTAATAAACCAACATATATATATATATATATATATATATATATATATATATATATATATATATATATATATATATATATATATATATATATATATATATAGAGTCAGGTTCAAAAAAGTACCTCTCGAAATCAAGTGCACCCGAAGGTACCAACCTTAAAAAACTTTTTTTAAATATTTTTCTCATAACCATGTTTAAATTAATGTTATACACATGATATAAGAATTTCACATAAATTCACACTTTCTGTGTTCTTAAAAATTATGTGAATGCTCAATGCATATTTATGTGAATGGTCATCTATGTGAATGATGATTTCACACCATGTTTATGTGAATGGTGTGAAATCACCATTCACATGATCTTTTTTTTACCATTCCCAAGATTTATGATGTTGCTTCTTTTGAAAAAAAGTCTTATAATGTTGTCTTATACATGTCTGTTAATATTAAATCCCGTATATATTCAGCACCTTGACGTTTTTCTCATCAAACACATGAAGAAACAAGCTCAATAAATGTGTTTTTAATAAGAAAGAAGACAATATGAATGTTAGTGAATATGGAAGAACAGTGGCGGCTCCAAGAGAAGATTCAAATGTAGGTCAACCGTGTATTGTCAAAAAGCAACCCTAGGAGCCTTTATAGGCTCATTTAATTAACTTACAAGACTTGGCAATAATGACCCCTACACTATTACATAAGTAAGAAATTACATAGAAATAAATACAAGACACATTACAATGTTAATAAATATTACAAAATAACTCCTAGGATCGAAATAATTAATCTAACAATCTCCCCCTTTTCGATCACTTAGGAGGTCCTGGAACTCGCGCATGATCTGTTGATTCACGAAGACCAAGTATGACATCGAAACGTCTGGTTACTTGTCTTGTATGTAGCCGCTCGTTCAGGTAGTCTATGCCGCTGAGTGTATTTTGTATCTCCGTAGGTGAGCATCTCTGTTCAGGATCTGGTTGAGCATCATAATCTTGTACTTTCTTTGTGAGAGCAGCTCGAACCAGTCGAAGTGTACCATCGGAATAGCAAGGTAGATCCTCAAAGCGCATATACCTTTTGTAGCCCTTGTGATTCACAAAAATAACACCCGGATCTCCTTTAAGTATAACTCTGTAGGCCGGGTGGTGGGCTAAAAGAAAACTATCTTGTTCTGGTGCTCGTAGGCCCACCTTAACCATAGCACTCTCGATCGCCATCTGAAAATCTCTTAAGCACATTATAATCGATCGGCGATTCATGCTTCGAACTAAGGCACCTACAGCTGTCATGTGGGATAGACGTTTTCTGATTCGATTTTTCAGACTGTTGTGAAGGAACTCAACGTCATCCGCTCTTATGTAGTCAAGGTCATACTCAAAGATGTCATCTCCCGTACCATCTTCTCTTTCCACTTGATAGGAGGGATAGAATACTTTGGCTCTTTTGCACATGGTAATTGATTTGAGTTTTTTAATCTTTGACTTTGACACCTTAGACCTTTGTTCCCGGAGCATCAATTGGTAGTATTCGGCCTGTTCAGCTTTGGAGACATTTGTAAGTTCCATGAGTAGGCGTCTGCTGAAGGCTCCAGGTTTCTTTCTGAATACCATCTTGAATCTTTCTTCTAGATATGGATTCTGAAATTGCTCCGGGGGAAAGTTCTGCAGGAATTCTTTCAGGCCTTGAACGGGGGGTTCTTCGATTTCGTCCTTTTTAGCTTCAAGAAGCTTTATGATAGTCCCCCGCCGTTCTTGACGCATTTGATCTTTTTCGCTCTGCGGCAGTGTGTGAACTTTTCCTTTCGTGTAGTGGTCTACCCAGAATAGGTCGTCTTTTCTGTGCACTCCAGGACCCTCGGGAGTTTCATCGAAGCAGTCAACCCTTTTTGTTTGGGAGGGACCTGAGCGTTGGGTTTGTTGGACTGGTGGAGGGCTTGGGGATCTTGGTGGGCTGACTGTAATGTGGGATTCTTTTAGTGATGGGGGAGCTTGGATGGATGAGAGTATGTCTTCCTGTTGGGCTCTGGGTGGTGAATTCAGGAAATCGAAGGAAGAGGATGAGGAATTTTTGGTTGGAGAGTCAGGTTCAGGCTTAGGAGTTAAAAGTGGTTGGTTGTCCTCGGTATCAGAATCTGAATCAGAAACTAATATGATTTCAACCTTCTCGTGTGGCTCCTCAAATTCTACCATGGCTGTCATTGGATCCAGTGGAGCTGGACCCTCGACCATCGGCTCGTCTTCAATTAGCATGTACTCCTGAGCTTCCTGTGACTTTTCCCCCGACCCCTGAAATTCAGACCCCTCGGCGGTCTCTGCTCCCCCTGTACCCAGCATGGGCTCCTCAAATTGTACTTTTCTGCGCTTCTCCCCCTCATGACGATCAGGGTCGTCCTGGTCGTCATGTTTTCTTTTGAGGGTTTCGGCCTGAGCGCGGCATTGGAGATCAATAACTGCCGACTCGAGGCGATCCATCCTGGAATTTAGCTGCTCCTGGACCTGAAGGATTAGGCGATTGAGTGCGTCCAGTTTGTCAGAGAGCTCCGCCATTTGTAGTTGGACTGAGTGGGATCCTTGTGAGGGGCCGGCTTCGGAGGCGACACCCTTACCCTTTATAAGAGAAAGAAGGGCGGTATGTCGTTCCTCGGCTGCCTCCCTTTGGGCGTCAAGGTCAGCCCGGGTGATAACGCCGGCAGCACGCAAGGCTGCCGTTAACATCTCCAAATTGATGGGGAGATGGCCGGAAGTGGACGGCGTAGATTGAGCCACTCCCGGTCTTCCTTCCGTCATCTCTGGCTCCACTACGGGATGCTCAGATCTGGAAGTTTCGGGAGCTGCCACGGAGGCAGCTCTTGGGGATGCCACAAAAGCATCGTGCACGGTGTCTGTTTGTGGGGATGGAATCGTGGGCGAAGGAAGTTCGGTCACGTGGGGAGGAGTGTGACCTCTTTCAACACCGCCACTCTCCGAATGAGAGGGCGATGGCGTATGTGGAAGATCCCCGTGTAATGAAGTGGTTTCCCTTTGAGGGGAAACCAAGTGGATGGTTGGGGATGTGGCGACCGCTGGACTAACGGTCTTATGAGGTGGTGTCCGGCTGATAGGGCTTGGTTCACCCTCAGATTGCATATCCCTCGGCCTTACAACAGAGACGGTTCGTTCAGAATCCGCCGTCTCTGCCGTCTCACCTACGGCTCCCTCCCTTACACTCTCAGCCTCCCTCTCACCATAACCCAGTGATTGTTGTACTTCCATCCTTTCTCCCTCGTTCTCACTCTCATGTTGCTCACCGTCGGACTGGTTAGTCTCAGTCGATTCAGACTGAGACTCATCCGGATAATTTTCTCTCATATAGTCCCTTACCCGATCTGTACCCCTCGACCTTGTCAGAGTTGATAATGGAATCTTCATTACCTGTACCGTTGGTGCCCCTTTTGGCAAAGTCAGTTTCTGGATAGCGACGGTTGGATAGACATCAGCTTCTGGACGCTCATGAATGTCTTCGTCCTGATCCATGGCATATTGTATGATGAGCTGAAGGAATCGTTGATAGGGGACATACTTGCGTCCTTTCTTCGTGCTCCTTTCCACGTGGACTCTCCTTAATTCTTCAAAGATAAAAGCCGCATAGTCCACGTGTCGGTCGTAGGCAAAGCCAGCGAACATGGCTAAAACCTGGGCCGATGCTGAGTCATGACCAGAATGTTTGGCTGTCAGGCACTTGTTGAGTACATCGAAGAGAATTCTCCAGTGGGACTGAAGGTTCTTGGTGCGAAAGTCGGATGGTTTGGTAAGGGATCCGTCATACCCTAGGTTTTGAATTTCAGAAAGGGCTTCTGAGACGGATGGGTTTGGATCGAACGAGTCGATGGAGGGAATGTAGTCTTGGATGGGAAAACGAAGGATGTGACGAATGGCTGTGGTTGTGACTTTGACTGGAACGCAGTCAATGGTGGAGGTGAAGTGAGGTTCGGGGTCGGTTAAGAATTGTAGCCTGTTCCAGAATTGTTGTAGGTAAATCTGGGGAACAGCGATGGCTGTGGAAAGGGCATAGTATATGGGATGGTGGGTGAGAATGTCAAAAGCTAGGGTTTGGGATTCTTTTGGAAGGATAGAGACGTCGAGTTGCCAGTTATGGGGGATAAACTCGACAAACTCGGCGCTCGGCAAGATGGCTTCTTCGGGTAACTGAGCGTTATTATTCGGGATTGGCGGATGGGGAATGGTAAGAACGATTGTGGGGTCCATTTTCCTGCAAAGTGCAACACAGTTAGAATCATAAGACTCGATATGATAAAGCATTGATGTGAAGTCTTAGATGAGTGTGAAATAGAAATTGTCTGATCTGTTTATCATCGGGTCTTTATTAGTAGAATAAGATTCTACTAACAAAGTCCAAAGTCAATCGTTAAGAGACCGATGTTAGATAAGACCGTTTCACTCAAACACTGATCCTAACTCTAATCAATGGTGCACTTGGATGGAACTATATATATATATATATATATATATATATATATATATATATATATATATATATATATATATATATATATATATATATATTTTTTTTTTTTTGATTTTTAATTTATATGAAAATGCAGAAATGGAAAAAATGAAAAATAAAAAAATCCTAAGTGTTGGATTTCGGATGGTCCGAATTCGGATGAACAGTGTCATCGAATTCGGATCAATCCGAAATGGAATGATGCATGAATGATGTGAGTGGGGTTCGAATTCGGATGAGTTGAAAACAGGAACCGAATTCGGATGTGGTCCGAAATGTGAGGCATGGAATGAATGAAAGTGGTCCGAATTCGGATGTGTCATGGAACATGATCCGAATTCGGATGATGACTTATGTAAATGCATGAAATGATATGGAATGGTCCTGAGTTCGGATGGTACCCAGAATTCGGATTGGAACCGAGTTTGGATATCATCCGAATTCGGATGAACAGTGGTGAACTACTTAGAGTAAATTCAAGTTTTGAAAATCTTGGCCCTGCTTTGAAGGTCCGAACTATGGTTTTGTACTTTGAAAATTTTGAACTTTAGTCTAAGTCGGACATCCGAATTCGGGTGGTGGTCCGAATTCGGACATCCGAAACTGCATGAGTGCAGTTAATGTTCATGCAAAAATAAACGTGAACAGTTAAAATCCTACTGAAAATGCATGAAATTACAGATCCTATACTGAAATAACCTAAGGAACATTTTATTTAACTACAACTAAGAAGAAATACCACATTAAACTACCTAAAACTAGAAAAAACCGAATTGAAAAAGTAGAAAAACTTTGAAAATCAAACACGCAATCTAGGAAGTTAAAGACTGAAATAAGGACAGAAATATGTTACCTGGTAGTGCCGAAGAAGGAAAAAGCAAGAAAAACGAAAGATTATGATGTTCCAAAAGCTTGAAGTGGTAACAATGGTGGTTTGGGGCGGTGGTGTCGACGGGAGGGAAGGAGAAGAAGAAAGAAATATCTTGAAAGTGAAGGAAGATGAGTTGACCAGTTGACCAACCCATTATATAAACTCGCGCGGGTCATGGGTCGGGTCTGAGATCCGCGCCCCAAATGGAAGATGGGCCGCCGGTTTAGACTCAACATACACACATAAATTTGAAACTAAAATGGGCTTTTGTGGAATTAAGCAAAAACAAAGAAAAAAAATTTTGGCCCAAACAAAAAATTAAAATATTTTTGGTATTTTCTTTAGATTTGAAGTTAAAACGAAATTAAGTAACCTAAAATCTTTTTGGTTTTTTTGATAATTTTGAAATTTAAAATCTTTTTGTGATTTTCTGACCAATTAAATTTAAAACTTAAAATTAAAATAAAGTTAAGACTAGCCTAAAATTAAAATTATGACTAACCTAAAAATAAAATTATGACTAACCTAAAAATAAAAAATTTAACCATAAAGGAAATAAAAAGAAACACAAAATTATAAAATTTAAAATCCTAATTCTACTCCCCCTCAAATAAATACCGATCCTTTTTCCTTTTCAGATTTAAATCACGACAACCCTTCTTTTAAGCATTACTAATACCGACAAACCTGGATATTGTTTGCATCCCACTCCATGATGAACAAATCACACAGCAATTTATCAGGATCATTAATTATTAAAAATATGCGCAGATAAGGAAATAATGAGGTTTAATTTTGTGACATAAACCTTAAATTTAAATAACAGTTATTTTCTAACATAAAGGAATTTCAATCATGATAGATTGAAATAGAATTATTTAAGACAATATCTGATATTTAATTGGAAGGTGGATTCAACATGCCGATATGAGATACTAAAAACCGAAAACGAGGTTCGTCTAAAGCTTTAGTAAATATATCCGCTAGTTGGTATTCCGTGCCAACAAAATACAACTCAATGGTTCCCTTTTCCACGTGATCTTTAATAAAATGATACCTGATATCTATGTGTTTTGTTCGAGAGTGCTGCACGGGATTGCAAGAGATGGCAATTGCACTTCGAGAATCACAGTAAATAGGGATATTGGTGAGTGAGAACCCATAATCACGTAATTGTGTTCTCATCCACAGCACTTGAGAGCAACAGCTTGCAGCTGCTACATACTCAGCCTCAGCTGTGGATGTGGATACACAATTCTGCTTTTTGGAAGACCAACTCACCGGTCTATCGCCTAAGAACTGTATTCCTCCCGATGTGCTTTTTCTGTCCACTCTACAACCTGCAAAATCAGCATCTGAAAACGCGGTAAGATCGAAATCGGTTCCCTTTGGATACCATAGACCAAGTTCGGGTGTACCCTTAAGATAACGAAAAATGCGTTTTACCGCAGTTAGGTGTGATTCTTTTGGGTCGGCCTGAAATCTAGCACAAAGACATGTTGAAAACACTATATCCGGTCTACTGGCAGTCAAGTACAGTAAGGATCCTATCATCCCTCTGTAAGTTGTATTATCGACACTTTTCCCAGAAGGATCGGTGTCTAACTTACAGTTGGAGGCCATGGGAGTTGCGATACTCGTGCAAGAGTCTAACTTATACTTCTTGAGAATGTCAAGAGTATATTTCGACTGGTTCACAAAAATCCCATCCTCAAGTTGTTTGACTTGTAATCCGAGGAAAAAGTTCATTTCCCCCATCATACTCATCTCAAACCGAGACTCCATTAGGGCTGAAAAATCCTTACAAAAATTACTGTCAGTAGATCCAAATATAATATCGTCAACATAAATCTGTACTAGCATTATATGTGGGCCTTCCCTTTTAGTGAACAGAGTTGTGTCCACCACACCTTTATAGAAACCGGCAGAAATAAGGAAATTCGAAAGACTATCATACCATGCTCGAGGTGCTTGTTTTAAACCATAGAGGGCCTTATCTAGCACATAAACATGGTCAGGTTTATGTGCATCAACAAAGCCTTGTGGTTGTTCAACATACACTTCCTCGTTAAGTTCACCGTTCAGAAAGGCAGTCTTGACGTCCATTTGGTACACTTTGAAGTCTTTGTGTGCCGCATACGCCAAGAAGATTCTGATTGCTTCGATCCGTGCAACGGGAGCGAAGGTCTCGTCATAATCTATCCCTTCTTGTTGTCGGTAGCCTTTGGCAACAAGTCTTGCTTTGTTCCTTATCACAATGCCGTTTTCATCTCGTTTGTTCTTGAAGATCCACTTTGTTCCGATGATTGTACGGTCTTTTGGCTTGGGAACTAACCGCCATACTCTTAGCTGTTCAAACTGGTTGAGTTCCTCTTGCATTGCAACTATCCAATCCGGATCTGTCAGGGCTTCATCCACACGAGCGGGCTCTATCATACTTAAGAATGAAGTGTAGAGACATTCATTAGCAGATGCCCTACGAGTTTGGACTCCTGTTGTTACGTCACCAATGATTTGTTCTGATGGGTGACTGCGGGTCCATTTGATCTCGTGTGGAAGGGGTGCTCGGGATGGAACCTCTGTGGTTAATATGGGAATGGATGAGGATTCATGGTCAATGGTTTCAAATGATGGTACCACAGGTTCGGGTTCAATTTCCGAGTGTTCAAGTGAAGGAAGAATCGTTGGTATTATATGTGAGGGTATTACAGGAGTAGAGTCAACTGCGGATGTGTCGGTGGATGATGTGGATGGATGAGGATATGTTGATGAAGATGGAGTGGAGAAACTTTGCGGCGCAGTTGAACTGGAAGGATTACCTACATTATTAACAACATTAGACACACTAGCATTAGGACCGAAAAATTCAACATAAAAAGGATCAAATAAATTAACCAAATCAGAAGAAGAAAAAGAAATGGGGTTATTCGATGAGTCTCCAGGCATTTGAGTAATGCGTGGTCCTGATTGATCAACTTCGGGTGCCAGTTCAGCCAATTCATCAAATGTGACGTGCACACTTTCGTTGACGGTTCTGGTTCGGGTATTGAATGCGCGATACGCCTTCGAGTTGGATGAGTATCCAATGAAGATTGCTTCATCCGCCTTTTCGTTAAATTTCCCGAGGTTGTCTCTGTCATTCAGTACATAGCACCTGCAACCAAATACACGTAAGTACTTGATAAATGGTACTTTATTCAAAAAGAGCTGGTATGGAGTTTTGTTAAAGCGCTTATGAATGATGGAGCGATTCTGTGTATAGCATGCTGTTGATACGGCTTCGGCCCACAAGAACGGAGGTAGCTTTGAGTATGTGAGCATTGTACGAGCGGCTTCTACTAGCGTACGGTTACGCCTTTCCACGATCCCGTTTTGTTGAGGTGTTCTAGCAGCAGAGTATTGATGCTGAATCCCCTTGGATCGAAGGAAGCCCTCTACTACCGAGTTCTTGAACTCCGTGCCGTTATCTGATCTGATTGATTGTACTGACAGCTGCTGTTGGGTCTCGACACTTTTGATAAAATCAATGATTTCTTGAGCTGTCTCGTCCTTGGAACGCAAGAACCTGACCCAGGTATATCGAGAATAATCATCAACGATAACCAACACATATCGTTTTCCATTTATGCTTTGAGTTCTCATCGGTCCGCATAAATCCATATGAAGTAACTCCAAAACTCTTTTTGTTGATGGTTCGGGCTTTGGTTTGTGAGATGATCGTTTCATTTTTCCTTTCTCACATGCTCCGCAAAGATGGTCCTTTTCGTAGCGCAACTCAGGAAGTCCTTTGACCAATTGCTTCGCAGCCAGCTTGTTTATGTTATCAAAATTCAAATGGGATAATCTTCGATGCCACAACCAAGAGTCTTTTGACGAGGCTTTTGATAGTAGGCAAATGTTATCCTTCACCACAAGCTTAGATACGTCAATGGTGTAAAGGTTAGATTTTCGGGAACCAGTCAAGATTTCTTTTCCATCTATGTTCTTAACACTGCAGTTCTTAGCCCTAAATGTTACTTCTAGTCCTTTGTCGCAGAGCTGTCCTATGCTAAAAAGATTATGAGATAACCCTTCAACATAGTCAACGTCCTTGATGACCAGATTATTTAGAACTAAGTCCCCGTATCCTTTTATTTGAGCCTGATGGTTGTTCCCGAATTTCACAGTTCCGCAGTACTGTTCAACAACGTTGGACAGCAATTCTCTTCTTCCTGTCATATGCTTGGAGCAACCCGAATCCATATACCAAATGGACATAGCCTGAAAAACACATAAATTCATATAATGAAAACTATATGTATTCAAACTCATCCATTTTTAATTCACAATCAAACCGTGTTCTGAATCGAGATGTTCAGAAAACATGATGAGTTAAGACCGGGTCCTGGGCTGTGTGCACAGAAGCCAAACGTGTCGGTTTAAGCACAACCGACAAGCAAAAGAACGGGTCCTAGTCTAAGGTAACTAGAAGCCATTTCTTTGAAGCACGGGTCTTGATCAGAAGTAACCAAGAACCATCTGCATTAAGATCACACAACCTTGGGTACCCACCTCAATATGGGTCCCTTTTTGTTAGGAATTCCAGATTTATATGGCACGTGTACAGATTTAGAAACCCAACTAGCATTTGTGTGTGGTCTAGATGCACAACCCTTTGGAATCCATTGAAGATTGGATTTATTGGGTTTTGGAACCTTAGGCGCTGAAATTGCCTTCGGTTTTTGTCTTGATGAGACCTTCTTGACCGTTGCTTTGGTTTTGGGCCTTGGCAACAGACATGTCTCAACTTTGTTTGTGGCCGATGATGCACTATTTTTAGTTTTCTTTTTCCGAATACGTTTAACAGGATAAGGCACAAAAGCATTCATTTCAGGAACCTGTCGTCTATATTTAGTTGGACATAGATTAAACAAATCCTTGAAAGAGTACTTTAATGAAATAGTAGAATTCGGTACATCATTACAAACATTGTCACATACTTGGTTACACAAATTGTCTTTAGAGATTACAGACATCCTATCTCTAGAAACAAATTCACATGGCATCAAAGCCTTCTTCACAAAAAAACTTGAAAAATCCTGCATGGTGGTTTTTGGGACTCTCCTTATATGATCTGTAGGAACAAAACGATTAGAGTCAGTAAGCATGGAAGATTTAGACTTGACAGACTTTTCTTTTTGGAGGTGAGTGGGTTTCTTAAAAGACTTGGATTTTATCTGAGTCTTTTTAGAAACCTCATTCTTGAAAGCATTTGTGCACTCACCTTTGACAAAGATAGAAGAAGTTTCAGCTGTAGCCTTACCTTTATCTGATGACATACATGGAATTTTTAGAGAATGAGAAAGTGTTTGTTGTTTTGAAAGATCTTTCAATCGTTGTGAAACTATTTCAAAATTTTCTCTGTAGACAGTGACTTCCACAGTTTGTTGAAAAGATTGATTTATCAATTCTTCTTCTCTCTTAAAAAGAGCATCTTGAAGATCAAGTGCTTTTTCTTGAGACGACTTCAATTCCTTTTCTAAAACAATGATTTGTTGTTGAAGAACTTTTGCAGGAATATAAAGTTGAGGATTTGATTTTTCAGTTTCAGTGTTCAATTCAGTTTCTGAATAAGTTGACGAGAGATCTTCCTCTAAAGTGGGTACTCTAGAAGAATAACTCTCGTTAAGTTCTTCATAATGAAAAGAAATTTCTTTATCTTTACGCGCAACACGTTTCTCATTTTCTTGGTTTAAAACTTCTTTTGATGACTCAAAAAAGAAAGATTTAATACCGGCTCCCATATAATTCATGTCATAAAATACAGGTAAGACATTTTGTGCTTTTTCCAAATATTTAGGATTTTTAAAACCAATTCCCTGTTTAGAATGGTAAAACCTAGTTTCTTTGGGCTGATTTAAATGGATAGTTTGTTCTGTTTGACCCCCTTTCAAAAATGCATCGTCAAGGGTCTTTATTCTTGCGTACAAACTTATCCTTTCTTCTTCAATCATATTGTATTTTTCTAAACTGTCTATATTTTCCATATTTACCACATCTAATTGTTTTGTAAGAACAGAAATTTCTTCTTTTAAAGAGAGTTTTTCTTTTGAAAGCGTTTCCATGCAAGATTCAAGGTATATATTCCTATCCTGAACATCTACTTTTTCTATCAACATCTGTTTTATAACATTATGATTAGTTAACCATTTTGCATGATATAATTCAGATGATTCTTTCAAAATATGAGCTTGATGTTCCGCCTGTACACACTTTGCAGTTTCAGCTTTTAATCTATCTTGTAGATCAAGTATTTGTGTGTGTAGTGTACATTCATTATCTACAAATAATTTATTTACATGTGCAGGAATGTAATAGGAATATACCTCGCTGGACTCTGAGCCGGATGTGGAGCATTCGGGATCGTCGGTTGTAGCCATCAGACATGCTGGTGGATGTTTCAATGTCTTCCCCTCAGCAGCAGCGTCTGAATTTGCAGCAGTAACAGCAGCACAAATCTCCAACCCCTGACGATCAACCATATAGCAATTTTTGCCATTGTCATCCTCGTCGTCAGAATCTTCAGCATCCCAGTAATCCTCCTGGGCGACGAGGGCCAATGCATCCGACTTCGTCTTTGCAGCCTCGAGCTTTCTTTCGTAATATGCAACGTCTCTTTCAAAATTGTTCTTGCATTCCCTAGCAAAGTGGCCCGGTTTGCCACATTTGTAGCAGAGACGTTCATCAGTAGCCTTTGGCTCGTCTGCTCTTGGCTTCTCCTCTCTTCTTTCCGCCGGCCTCTTGTCGGCCCGGCGGTGCTCACGGCTGTCATCACGCCTCCTTTCCCGGCGGTCATCCCGACGATCATCCCTACGATCGTCCCGCCTGTCCTCTCTCCTTTCCTCTCTCCTGTCATCTCGCCTTTCGTCACGCCTGTCATAACGGCGATCATCGCGATAGTCGCGTCTATCATCATACCGGCGATCGTCTCTATCATGTCTGCGGTAGTCGTCCCTGCGATAGTCATCGCGTCTGTCATCCCTTCTATCATCAAAGTACCTCCGAGGACCGGTGTCATATCGGAGTTGGTTGTTGGTCTTGTTGGAGAACCGTCGTTGTTGGAGACGGTTGGTCCACAAGGCAATCTGTTCTTGTATCGTGGCTTCCTCCTCATCATAGACCTCACGCGGAGGGGAAGCATACCTGTACTGAGATGATGAAGACCCGGGAGCAAAAGATGGTGTCGGAATCTGCGTGTTTGTGATCAAGGCTAGGGAATCATTTGGTTTCAACCCTGTGTTGGCTGATAGCAATAGTGAGGCCAATTGAGTTGCCATCAGCTTCTGTTGATCCACATCGCCTTGATATTTCTTAAGCTCCTTAAAGACGACATTTATAGATACCTCAGGGATGTTCAAGACTCTCTTTGTTGCCCTACATGCAAGCTGCCACTCGGGGGCTAAGGCGGCAAAGAATTGGATGTTTATGTCATCCCGATCCTTTTTGATGTGCAGTTTATTCAATTCATTAAGGACTGCACAAAACCTGGTAAACGTGGATTGCAGAGATTCCCCGTCTTTGGCGCGGAATTCTGAAAACTTTGCCTTTGCCTCTTCAATTTTGGCACGGTCATCAAGATCTGCCCCCAGCATTTGGATTTCCAGCTCGTCCCACATTTCCTTTGCAGACATTTTACTGTCTACACCTACCAGAATATCAGTGGGGAGGGCTTGATAGATCAGATATTCTGCCCTCTTATCAGCATGCTGGCGATCCCTTTCGGCGTCATTTGCCGGCTCTCTTTCGACTTTGGAGGCTAGTACAGGAGGATCAGCCTCGGGTCTGGCAGCAATTTCTCTGTAGTAGATGACGGGCCCTTCGGATATTGATTGAAGCATCATATTCCCGAGAGGTTGCATTCCGACGAATTTCAGGAACCGGGCTTTCCATTGTTCGTACTCATCAGGATAGAGAACAGGTGGTCTGTTCTCAGATCCGAGTACAAGAGCTTCACGAGACATTATGAGTATTGGTGCTGATTGAGAATGTGGAGATCTTAGAGGTGGAAACTGAGTACAGATGGGTTGGACTGAAAACAGAGTGTTCTGAATTCGGGTGATGAGTTCGGATGAATAGTAATTCGGGTGGTGCAACCGAATTCGGATGGGTCGAATTCGGATGGAGTGATTTCGGTTGATTTTGAAAGGCTAGACTTCGGATGAGTAATTTCGGATGAACAGTAATCCGGATGATGGACCTAATTCGGATGAGGGTCCAAATTCGGATGAACAGTTGTACTTAGGGTATAAAATTCGGATGACCGAAGTTCGGATGGACCTAAGGACCGAATTCGGATGAACCGAATTCGAATGAACAGTGAAATGGCCGAAATTTGATATTTCCGAAATAGGGACAGAGGACCGAATTCGGATGGTCCGAAATGGTGGGGTCCGAAATTAGAAAATTTAAGAACAAGTCCCAATATGTAAAAAATATGGAAAGCCTTTCCTGAACTTCGGATGGTCC
>JAANYP010001381.1:0-41965 GCA_020465985.1 Centrapalus pauciflorus
TGCTACGAACTCGCATTGCTGGACAACCGCTAGTATTTTCGGCGGATATGCTGCGTTAGGTGTTGCAGCTGGGCACTCAAGAAGAAGAATCTGGACCGATCGAATTCCCTCTGAACATTAGGCAAGCGGCCTTTCAGAGAATGGGATATAGTCTCGATGTGACGAAGGTGTCCTATATGAAGAGCGGCTTAATCGGGCAATGGAGATTTCTTGCTCATGTCTTTATGGTATGCTTTGCGCCAAAGAAAGCAGGGTTTGACTATATAGTTGCGAAGATCCAGTCTGGGATAGTCGCGATGGTGTATAATCGACCATATAGATTCTCGGAAATGTTTTTCTCCGAATTTGTTCACCAGATCACCGCTCCAGAAAATCAACAATTCCTGCTATATCCGCGGTTCGTCATGATGCTTATCAGGCATTTCTTGCCAAAGCTGCCTCCATCGAATGACATTCAAAGCGTTGCTGTTATGGATAAAAGGATCTTTGCTGATTGTTCCTCACACAGAGGAAGGTTGGCTGTTCCAGTTGAGCGTCCGTTATTTGGAGCAATCTTGGATAGAAATTTTGAAGCCCCAGATGTTGCCAACTGGGCAGGGGAAGTTGAATTTCAACAAAGACAACCACAGCCACAACAACAACAACAACCACAGCCACTGCGTGCTCAAAGGCGAAGACAAAGACCATCCGCGAGTCAAACTCAGGCGTCTAGGCCTTCTACCAGTCAGCAGCCGGAAGTACAGGAAGCAGGGCCTTCAAGTGCTGTTCCCGAGTCTGAGGAAATAGCCCAAACATTAGAGGTAATATGGGCGTCTGGACCCCATGCTAATAAAGATGTAGCTGCCGCGTTAGTGGGTGAACTACTTGAGCCTCCAGAAGGAGAGGAAGATGTGTTGAGAGATGTTGAAGAGTATGAGCCAGAGCAGGCTGATAATGTTTTGTCATCATCTGCAACAGAATCGGAGGAAATGGAGGAGTTAGAGGTTGAGGCTCCTGACTCAGTATCGACTGAACCAACTGTTCAAATAGGAACATATGGATCAAGGTTGGTAGTTAATGAAGAAGCTTCGAGGAGGAGAGTAATAAGGGAGTCTGATGAATCAGATTTTGAAGAAGAAGACATCTCTCAATTAGTGACGCGGCAACGGGCCAAACGTCATAGATTCATGCAAGGGTCATCTTCGGCTCCATCAGTTCAACCCCAAACCACTCCACCACCACCACCACCACCTCGCGCTGAACCATATATTCCATCACCAATCATTCCTACGCCTATACAGTCCATTCCATCATCCTCGACCACATATACCGATAACCAATGGTTTCTGCGCTTAAAAGATAGAGTTGACTTTCAGGAACTTCAAATCTTTGGTCTAACAAGGGCAATTGGTGAAATCCAGGCGCGTAATGCTAATCTCGATAAGGAGAATGCCGAGTTGAAAAAGATTGTGGAGAAAGTCCAGGAAGAGAACACCGAGATAAAATCATTTGTAGCAGATCAGGCCGCAGAGATAAGGGCGATGCGCTCCCTAATCGAGCAGTTAATGAAAAATATACAGGCTCAGGGGGAGACGTCGTGCCAAGATCCGAATGTACAGAGGCCGAGAGATGAGGATGATGAAGACAATCAAGGCAATGATCCCAGCCCTAAAAGTCAGAATGAGCCAGTAGATTTTTCTGCTGCTCAGACTGCTCAATCTCAGGGGGAGCCTAGTCTAGCAGGAGGAGAAATGGGTGAGGCAAGTTCATCAAAGGTCTCGGAAAGTCAAGTGCGTGAAATAATTGATGCATTGATGGATATTGATGAAGAGCCATTAGGGTTAGATTTTGATTTTGAAGATGATGTGGATGACTTGGAAGAAGGTGAGTTTGTACCAGAAGATGTGGCCGATTGGAGATCTTATGAGGAGGTTGTATTAGACGAGGACGATAATGTAAACGAAGTAATCATCCAATCCCAACCTGTCACAGAATTATATGAGCACACTGAAGAGCATGTGATAGATATTGATGACATCAGAATGGCCTCGGTAGATGATTCAGAAATGGAAGAGGCTGAAAGAGAGCCGACCAGAGCTGAATTGCTAAACCTTTGGTTCAGAAAGGAAGAGAAGAAGACTGAGCCGAAGATAAAGAAGACAATGAGGATTCCAGGTGCAGAAAACTTCTCCGGAGGCATTATTAGTTGGTTCTTCGATAGAGAACCGCAGCTCTTTATTCTAAAGAGGAGAGATGGTCTCCAATACCTAAGGCGCAAGCTTAAAGTATTCAATACATTGCCGAAGGTAGAGGTGAAGGAGCTGGCATGGAAAGAGTTAGTCAACATCGGAAATGATCCCTATGCTGAAGTGATCGCGAAGATAATCAGACGTGAAGGGAGATCCGGTAGGTTTGAGAGACTCAAACCAAGCTCTGGAAAGAGAGTTGAGGATTCTTCAAGGATAGATCCGCATACAGGGCGACCATGGGCGAAAATGGTTTATAAGCCTGTCAAATGCTGAAGAAGGGTGCCCATGAAGAAGATGCCTCAAGATATTTTGTCCAACATGAAGTGGTGGTACCTGGATAATGAAACTGCTGAAGCCATCATGGAGGATCAAGACGACAAAGTTCTTTTAAGAGTGTATGATCCTCTACATCTGATGAATCTGTCAAAGGAAGATCTGAGAAAGCTTCATGGTCAACATATCTTCTTTCATGAAGGATGGAGATCTGAAGCCAGAAAGTTCCAGAAAGTTTCAGAGTTTGTATAGATGCTGGTATATATGCAGGTAGTAGTATATATAGATCTAGTACTTAAACTTGATGTAAATAATTAGAAGCTATCGTCAAGGGGGAGTCTGTTGGTACATCCTGTGTGACGATAGCAGTCTAATCGATCTAACATTCTGGTTTAAGTAATATTCAAGGTATTGGGAAGTAACTAATGTTTGATATATATGTTTATGTATGTTTGACAGTTATTGATTGTGTGTTTGAACTTGATGTAAACATATTACAAGAAGTTCAAACATAAAGTTCAAAGATTAATTCAAGCATAAACATAAGTTTCATATACATGTGAAATGCTAGATTCGAATTATTTAAGGCTTGGCATTCGAATCTGTGATAGATTCGAATGTAGCCCTAGATTCGAATGAGAGCAGATTCGAGAATGTCACTATAGACAAACTCGAATGGGCCTTGGGCCAGATTCGAGTTTGGCCCATAACAGACTCGAATCAGGGTTTATAATTAGGGATAGACTCGAGATATTATTAGACTTTTTGCAGAATTCGTGAGGGATTAAGCATTAAGCGATCTCAAGTTTATCATCAGCGTTAGTGCCTTTTCGGAGAGAATCAGTTCGTAGGATCGTTCGTGTGTCGTTCGTTCAGCCTCTGATAGTCTCCGTGTTTCGCGCGTGAGAGTTGTTTCCATCTACCCGTTAACGAGGATTCCGCACTCGTTGACGGCTCCGCGTCTAGATAGATCTCGTAGTGGTAGACCTTACAGATGTGAAACCTTAGGTTCACCCTAAGGTATGAGAACAAGGAGTATGTTCTCGATGAGAAAATTCCCTCTGTTAATGAAAACTCAACCCAAGAGGAGATTGACGCTCACCAGAAACATTATGATGATACAAACAAAGTGTCATGCATCATTACATCCTCTATAAGCCCTGAGCATCAAAAGAATTTTGAAAACACTTGGGCTTACGATATAAACCAACAGCTGAAGGAAATGTTTCAGGGTAAGGCAAGTAAAGTATGCCTTGATGTGGTTAAGTCCCTCATGGCTTGCAAGACCAAACCTGGAGCATCCATTTGCGCTTTCGTCTTGGAGATGAAAGGGTACTTTGACAGGTTGGAATCCCTGAACATGATGTTTGAAACTGATTTTTCCATAAACCTCATCCTATCTGGTCTGCCCGTTGTCTACAACCAGTTTGTGGTCTCATATCAGATGAATCTGGATGAGAAAGAGACCTCAATCGAAACTCCAAAATCTGCTACAAACTGCTGAGCAAGGTATCAACAAGGTTGATGTGCCAGCAGCTCCTGTGTTTTCCATTGGTCAAAATTCAAAGAAAAGGAAGTCGTCTAATTCCAACTGGAAGAAAAAGACCACAAATGGAAAGTCCAACCGTGGGCCTAAGAGAAAGATCGACTCTTAAATTGCGCCAACAAGTGATCCAAAGGAAGCAGTGTGCTTCTACTGCAACACTAAAAGGGACATTGGAAGCGTGGAGTGCCCTCAATATCTAAAGGACCTTAAAGACGGAAGGGGCGAAAGGAAAGTCATTCAGGTATGTTTATGATCAAATTCCCTAATACTACAATTTCTAATCTGTGGGTCCTGGATACAGGGTGTGGTACTCACATTTTGTCACACCCCGCTAAAGCGGAAACACGAGATGTAACAGTGTTGTGATCATAACATAAGTTAAAGATCAAATACCATACATAGTAAAAGTTTTAAATACAAATTTAAAGGAAATTGTTCTATGGTTACAACCATATCGAAACTTCAATTAATAAAGTGCTTGATAAAAATGTGAAGACTTCTTCAAGCAAACCAAAACATGCATATCGTAGTGACCCGATTTTTAAGCATGATTCCCTGAAAAGCATGCTAAAAAGGGTCAACTATTGAAAATAGTTGGTGAGTACACGGTTTATGTAAAAACAAACAATCTATTTTACATAGTATAAAACATGTCAAAATTTGAGTGTTGGTTTCGTGGTGTTGCACATCGTAACCCGTTGTATGCATAATTAGAGAATAGCACCTCCTACTCAAACCTAAGTCCAAGTACCCCGTCTTATGGGTATAGTATGACAAAGGAACACTCCACATTGTACACCGTGAGTGGGTGGCCACCAAGTATTCATATCAATAGTTATATTCGGCTTGATAAAGTGAGTTAATGAGTAGACCGGTGTTTCGGTTTCATTCACTAATCAAGATTACATACATACCAAGTGCAAAGAGTATCATAACAATGTAAAATTCAAAAGTATAACCACAACCACGTTTGCATGCATAGCATAAACGAGTTTGAAAGTATATCGATAGTTGGCATGCATAAGGATAAGCAAGTTTGTAAGTATATCATGAGTTTGCAAGAATGTAACATGCTTTTCCTCCAAAACGTTAAAAATAGTAAAAAGGGATCGTGAATGTTCACATCGCTTCGAGTGAACGGGTGACGTTTGCAAGGTTTCAATCCTAAACACATCTAACGTCCTCTTATAACACATGGTGGGAATTCTATGTAAGTATGTATTTTAAACCTTTAAAACCGTAGATTATACTTAGTTTCTTTTATATTTTCATACAATGCCATATTTGTTCATAAATCATTTAGATGTATGGAATATTTTTGTTTATAGTTTAGTTTTTATTTTGCATGGAGTTAGAATAAATAAAATGAATGGAATAAAGTAGAATACATGATTTATTTTTATGAAGTATCTGAATATAAGACCAACTTTGTGATTGCAAAGTGATAATGGACAAAATACAATCTGTCCATATTTGATGACCTCACTTTGCAAGCGTCTTTCGTATATTTAAATTTCTAATCATGTCATAATATTTTTTTATGTAAAACTTCAGTGTTTTAGGAAGATGTTGGTATATTGCACACATTTTTTTGGAGATGTCTAAGTCTACTTTAAAAATTATACAAAAACAGAAGTCCAGAAGGTTAAGCAGATTGCACACCTTTCTTGCATGGACTGTTTGCAGGGTCAAACCTCAATGGATTTGATTGAGACAATAATCATTTGAAATCTAACTCATAATACTAAAATACAGAATTGGATTCGAGTTATTTGGAGCATTATTTTGAGCGTTATGGTATTTACAAGTTAATTGAATATTCTGCCTCATTTTTACTTTTTGCACACTTAACTTTAAAAATACGTTTTCATACCCAAATCTAACTGGAATCTCTTAAAACTAAATGAGTTGGAAAGCTAAATCATTAAATTAATTTCCAGAAAAGAAATCAGGTCATTTGGAACAATAATGAGTGAGATATGACTATTTGAAGTGATGAGTGGAAAAGTGTGAGTGCAAATATATCTTTATATATATATATATATATATTATATATTAATAATATATACATATATATAATATACATATCTATATTATATATATATATATACATATATATATATATATACATATATATATATATATATATACATATATATATATATATATATATATATATATATATATATATCCGAATTTTTAAGGTTTTGAACTCAATTTTCTGCATAAATATGGTGTGAGGTATCTTCATAACACATTTACCCCACATAAGACTCAAAGAGTGTGAGATTTTTAGTGTTTGAGCCTTGCTTAACCATGGATGTGCATTTTTGAGTTCATTTAGCCTTCTTCTTGTTCTTGACATAGGTTTGATCATGGATTATCATCTTTTACACATTGAATATGTACATAATCTACAAACATCAAGTTTTTGAAAAGTAAAAAAAAAAAAAAGGTTTCTTGAAGAAAAATGGAAGAAAAGTAGGAGAAATGACAAGAAAACTTGTAAAAAGATGAAGTTTGAGTGTAGTGTTCATGCTAAATGCATGACCACATGTTTGTACCTTTTGATTCACACTTGAAGAGTTTAAATGAAGGTGTTAATGGCTGGATTTTCTGTAGATTTTTGAGAGAAAAATCTGAGTTTTGGTGAGAGAAACAAGAGAGAGAATGAGTGGATTGAAAATGATGAAGAGATGGAGTGTTGAAGTAATTTTTATAGAAAGAATCACACTTTTTCTTTTCTTTTCTTTTTTCTCTTAGCTGGCCCTTAAAGGGTGAAATTCAGATTTATTATTATTATTATTTTCCCTATAAAGTTGTAAATATATGTGTTTAAGAGTTGGTTGCTTGTTTTTGCTCATTTTCTTACTAGTTTGTGACATAAGTAACTTTTTGGCATGTGAAATTTATATTTATAAAATTTTTATATTTCTAATTTATGTTTCTCTTATTTATTACTATTTATGTAAACTTTTATAAGTTTGTTTCTATTTTAGTTAAAATTGAACAATACGGATGTCTTTCTTCAAATCTTTGATTAAATTTCTTACTTATGTATGCTTTAATTACTAAGTGAATACAAAATTATGTGTCTTTGTATTTTGAATCATTAATAGCTTGTTATATCTATCCATTAATTATATATTTCGGCATTGTATGAAAATTATCAGAAAATTATACGCCGAATGCAGAAAACTAAGTAATCTATTGAGGTTTAGCAAATATCTGCAACTTAGGTTCCAATTGAAAGTCTATATAACTAATTGAGTATTCGAAAAGTAATTTAGTAGGTAAATCGGGGTCTAACCTGAAACACTAAATTGACAGTTGTCACAGTCTCCCCCGGTTAGATGAATTTCGTCCCGAAATTCGGATTATTGATTAGAGCGCTTGGTCTTTTCGAATAAATGAGGATACTTGCTTTTCATTGCGTCTTCTCGTTCCCAAGTAAACTCAGGTCCTCGCTTTCCGATTCAACGAACTTTAACAATGGGGATTTTATGTCGCCTGAGTTTAATAACTTCTCTATCAAGGATTACCACGTGTTCCTCTCGGAAGAGTAGCTTGTCATCAACTTGGACTTCATCAGTCGGGATAATCAGTGGCTCTTCAGCTACACACTTCTTAAGATTTGATACGTGGAAGACATTATGAATAACGCTTAACTCTGCGGTTAGCTCGAGTTTGTATGCCACTGGACCAATCCTTTTTAGAATCTTTAGGGGGCGTTTGGTTCGCGGATTTCCTGGGATTCCCTGGGATTTGCATTTAAAATCCCGTGTTTGGTTCGCAGATTTCAGTAAGGATTTGAAATCCCAGGATTTCTGGAATCCCTTCCTTCTTTGTTATTTAAAATCCCAGCCTCACCCCTAGGATTTTAAATCCCAGTTACCTTGCATTTTTCAGATTAACAAATTTTTCCTAAAAGATAATGAAGATTCTTTGACAAAATCCTGACGAATGCAAATGCTGCATAATGCAAATCCTTTGACAAAATGCAAATCCCAAGGGAAAAAATCTGCGAACCAAACGCCCCCTTAGAATGTGGGATTTTTAGTTTTTGAACCATGCTTCACCATGCATGTGCATTTTTGAGTTCATTTAGCCTTCTTCTTGTTCTTGACTTAGGTTTGATCATGGATTATCATCTTTTACACATTAAATATGTTTTGATGGATAATCTACAAACATCATGCTTTTGAAAAGTAAAAAAAAATGTTTCTTGAAGAAAAATGGAAGAAAAGTAGGAGAAATGACAAGAAAATTTGTAAAAAGATGAAGTTTGAGTGTAGTGTTCATGCTAAATGCATGAACACATGTTTGTACCTTTTGATTCACACTTGAAGAGTTCAAATGTAGGTGTGTAGGTCCCAAAAGGTTTCCCTAGAGTATTGTTCTAAGCTGTAGAGGGGGGGGGGGGTGAATACAGCAAATTAAAAGTCAACACTCTTTTCTCAATGTTTGTGTATACTATTAACAAGTGTTAATTACAAACAAGCTTGACTGCGGAAAGGTTCAAGCTGAGATGACAGATACAACATATGTTTCAACTAATCTAAGACACACTCAGACTAGATACAGTGAATACACTCATTTAGATGAACTCACTGATTTTACAAGACATAGATGGACAGCTTGAATAGGAGCAGCTCAGACACACGTTACTTTTCTATTCAAGTAGACTTGCATGCATGGAATAACACACTTCAATGCACCATCTGAATTTCTCCCTCTTAATTCTCACAATCCTTAGAAGCTTCCTTTTATACTCTCACTGAGAATCTCAGTGAAGCTTCTTCATTGGACGATGAGATGGTGGAATTCTTTCCAAAAAGACAAAAAAAACTTTTCTGCACATTCTGAAAAAGCAGGCTTGTCTTCATGTGGCAGAATCTTTGTCTTTTTCTTTTTTGTCTCTGTTGCATAAGCCTTTAACCAAAATAAGAATGTCAACTTTGCATCTTTCTTCTTTTGTTAAGGCCATTTTGATATAAGAAATGGTCTGTCACCCATTTCAAATATCCTTTTGTCTTCATGTAACAGAACAACGTACGCAGGCTTTTGCAGTTTCTGTTTTCCACTTTGTCTTCGACTTGTAAACTGATCTTGTAGCCAAAAACAATACATGAGGACTTGGAAACATATTCCATAAAGTGTTTAGCCTGTCCACAAAGAACAGGTTTTGTTCACAAAGAACAGAACACTAAGATTCTGTCCAAGCTGCTCAACAGAACAGAGCAGCGTAGACAGTTTATGTCCAGCCTGTTCAACAGACAGATTAGCTTGGACAATCTGCCTTTGTTGCAACGAATGCAACAGGGTAAACAACTTTGACTCATATTGCAAATCACTTTTCTGGTTTCAATAAGGCATAAACAGGCCTTAAATTATACCTTCAAGTGCATCAAACAGGTTTGATTAAAAATCTCCCCCTAAGATGTAGAGCAGGTTTGACTGAGGCCTTTTTGTGCCTAACAACCTCCCCCTATTTGCAATAATCAGTCTAAGCTGATTTTATCAACAACCACTATATATTTTTACAATACATTTTGCTGAAATGAAATTACAACATCAAAGTAAAGTAAAAGATCAGTTTATAAATATACTGATTTTTGATTACATAAACAATGTTTTTATAAAAGTACAACTGATGTACTAGTGCATATTACAACTGATGTAAACAATAAAAGTTACAACTAATGTAACAAAGTACAACTAATGTACATAGAAATGCAACAATTTGGACTATTGATGATGGGAGCAAATAATGGCAAGCCTGTCCAACAGATGGACAGCTTCCATTCTTCACCTACTCAAATAGTATATGGATCTCAGGACAGTGGTGGTACTCCTTCTTCGAACAACTCTTCAAGCTGCTCTCTGGTTTCATCCAGTTCCTCTATTTCAACTATGAGGAACATGAAACCAGGATGTTGAAGCTCCCCTCTTTCATAGAAGCCTCTGAGCTGATCCCAGATGGCTGCTCTCCACTTTATGGATTGCCTGAAGGAGTTTGCAAGTCTGAATGTAACAAGCTGTTTGAGACCAACTTTGTGCAGTTCTGATGCTCTTTGAAAGCACTTCTTCTTTGTCAGGGATCTACAAAAAATACCCCCAGCTCAGGTTCTTCAATCAGCTTGCCATCCTCAAATTCCACTCCTTTAGGTAGGCTGTGGTCTACTCCTTTGATTTCTACTGCAACATCACCTTGTTAAATCATGATCAGGAGTTCCTCCAGCTCTGTATCCTTTCTGTTCCTCTTGGCCATTATTTTTGGGGTAGACACTGAGATACCCTTACTTTGTTCTTCTGAGATCAGGCAAAGATCTCTCACTCTTTCCATCAACTTTTTGACATTTGCCCTGATAGTCTTGGCTGTTTCAGACTTAGACTGGCTCAGGACAACTGCCAACTCCACCCATTCTCTGTATCCCATCTGAGCAACGTCAGTGTAATCATATGATTGCAGTTCTGGGCCTATAGCACCCATTCTGGTTATCTGAATCTTCCACTGTTTGCCTTTTCTTGAGATGGGAACAACTTTGACAATAGATTCCTTGGCAAGTCTTCTGTCAGCAACATCAAAGAACTTTTTCCTTGCCAAATTGTCAAGGTGAATCTGGGCTCTTGCTGAGGATGCTTGCTTGGACTTGGTCACAGAGACCGGAGCACCCTGTTCCCTATCACCTTCCTTTTCAACCGCTGACTCCTTAGCAGCTTCAAGCAATTTTCTTTGCACATCCAAAGAAGGCATTTAAGTTTTGCTTGCCTCTTTGAATACAAAGGATCTGGAAGCTTTGGCTGAGGCTTCTTCCTTTCTTAGTCTTTCCAGGGCTTGGATCTGTTCATCTCTGTACTCATAGTATTTCTCCATACGAATACCCATTTCCTTAGCCCTTGCCTTGTCAAACTTTAGCTGTGCTGCTCTTTGGTGGTCAGGGTCTACAACTGCTTTCCTCTTTCCTTTGGCTGTTATAGTTTGAACAGCTTCAGGGACCTCTTCCTCTTCTTCTTCTTCTTCTTCCAGAATCAGATGCCTCCTTCTGTTTGGGATGTCCCGAGGAATGGATTCCTCCCCCTTAGTTTATGCAGGGTTTTGAGATCCAGCCTGAGTAGGCTGAGCAGCTTCAGTGTGATGGGAGACATCTTCATTTGGACCTGTTTGTGAGGAATCTTCAGATCCAGCCTGAGTAGGCTGAGTAGTCTTTGAGGCAGATAACTTCTCCTCCTTGAAGGGGATGGCACAGAGCCTTCAACATGTGGTCTGCATGGAGAAAGAAATTCAGCAGGCTTAGCAGCAGTACTGGCAGCAGGCTTGGGGCCAACCAGGCTATGCACTAAGAAAGCCAGATAGTCCTTAACCTCTGCAAGCTGGATAACGCAGTTCTGAAGAGAGGAGGATTGAGAATCAGCAATTGAGGACAGCTAACAAAGATTTTCTCTATCAGAAGCTGTGAACAGCAAACTTTGAAGCTGTGCAAAATGTACTTCAAGAGAGTCTTGCACATCATCAAGGTTTGCTGACACAGAATTGGACATAGAGACAATGAGAGAGTTTAAGCAGACCAGTGTAGTAGGAAGGGTAGTAGTGCAAGTGGTGAGGAGAGTGGAGAGCTGTAGGGATATGGCTGTCATGGAGGACACAGAGTCCTGTTGGTTGGAAAGGATAGAGGAGAGTGTAGTGGAGATGTTTTGTAGCTATGCAGTGAGTGCAAGCAGCTGTGAGGACTGATCAGCTTGGGGAGTGGTTGGAAATGAATTATTGAACAGATTAAAGAATTCCTTGACTGTGCAGACACAGAGTCTAAGATTATGGAGGGTAGAGAAGTCATGGAACTTTACAAAGAGCCAACTTTGTTGGTCAGCAAAGAAAGTTGATCCTTCAACGAAAGATCTTTGGGGGATGGGAGAGTATGGGTGGACTGTTTTGATTGGGTAGATGGTGAGGAATGAAAACGGGACGAGGATGAGGCAGGTATTTGAGGATGTGATGGAGAGGGAAGGGTTACTTTGGACAGAAGTTCCATAGCCTGGGCAAAAGTAATATGGCCCAACTTGGAAGCATCAATGGGTCCCTCAGCAGTGGCTGTAGCTGCTTCATCAGGAGAAGGGATAGAAAATGGTGTCCTTTCAGATGGTGCTTGTGTTGCAGCACCTTCATCAAAGCCTGGGATGGTTCCCTCAGCAGCACCTTGGTTTAGAGGTGCCTCATCATGGTGAGATGGGATGTGCATTTCAACATCAGCAGTGGTGAAACCTGCTGATGAAATTTACATATGAGGTACAGCCTCACCAGAGGAATGGTCCGTTCCCTGTGGATCATCAGCTTGGGATGATGGTCCTTCAGTAGCTGTTGGGTGTACAACACTTGTATCATGAGAAGCACAAGTTGGAGGCTGATGTACTGGATAGTTTAATCTAGCAGGTTTGGCACCTCGTGCAGACTCAGGTTGTGTAGGAGAAGAATGCTGTGGAGACTGTGTGGACTCAGTGTGGAGTGGAGTGAACTATTGTCTTTCAATATTCTCGAGCAGCATCCATTTGACTTCTTGACCCTTAAACACAATTATGGACTAAAAGTACGGTAGTTATGAAGTACAAGTGCATAAATAAGCCTTAAATTATACAGAAAACACATAATATTATAGTCTTATCAAACCTCCCCAACTTAACTCTTTGTCGTCCCTGAACAACTCATGGAATCAGAACAAACTATGTACCAGGGATATATTAGCATTCTGTCTAGCAATTCTATGTAAAGTTAGCCTTTGCAATAATGCATTTTAAAATTTTTAATATGTAAGCCAAGAATCATTGTTCAGTTAAATATATTTTCCTTGAATTTATATAATGCATCTCACTCTTTGAAATTACCCTTTTAGCTCAAGGTTACAAGTCTTAAAACACGTGGGTCTTTTGACCATCTTTCCCTATATGCATGTTTAGGACAAAAAAATTTTTTTAATGCCATGCTTATATCTATATGCATGAGTTGTACCCCAAAGTACTTAATTTCCCGAATCATCTAGACTATACTTGAATTATTTTTTAGGCTAAAAACATGTTTAAGCTCTCCCCCTTATTGCATGAGTATTCCGTAATCCTTTTTACACATTACTTATATTTAAGCCCGAATACATTTTAGCCTACTTGAATTCGACTTGCATAACAAAAATATTAAATATTATTTCGACTCTTAACTTAGTTATAAAATACCCTATCAACACTAGCCAATTCCCGAGTACATATTTTTTCCTATTTATCATCATTTTCCGCGACCTGATCGGCAAAACAAGAATTATCCGGGGAAGTCTTAAGAACTATATTAACATTAAAATTCTTGAAAAGGACTCGGCTAAATAAAAATAAACGCTACTATAATAAGGAAATAAATTGCAAACTACACAATTAGAAATAAATGGAAGTAAAGAAAATAAAGAAGGAACGATAGTACCCGATCATTGGTATGGAGGAGGCTGACCGAAGATGCTGTTGTAGAAGTCTCCGTACATTCCTTGATCGGCGTTCGGTGATGGATGTGGATATAGGTGAGCGGGGATCTGGTTTGGTAAATCCTGTCTGCCTTGCGCCAGATAGCGTTGATATGTATCTACGGTAGGGTCGTATGACTGATACAGAGGCATAGTGTAATCAGTATAAGACTGGTATGGCATACCGGCTTAGGAATCCTCGTGATGTCGGACTTCCTCCCAGTAAGCCCAGTTATGCTGCTGGTAGTAGGCATTTTGATATGCTGTGGGTCACTATCCCTCATATATCCGGTATACCCGATCCTGAATGTAATCAACCCTGTCATGGACATGGGTTAATCTACCGCTCATGTCTTCTAACCTCTGAGGTACATCCTCGTGAAAATCCCCGTGACTCACCACAAGATCGTCTAACCACCGCATAATGTGGTTGACATCAATATCGTCATTACCTCGATTTTGCGAGGTAGATGCCCCTCTGTTCGGCTCTTCCTGCCGAACGCCCGCTTCATTTGTGACTTTTTGCTCTCTCTCTCTCTCTCTCTCTCTCTGTCTCTCTCTCTCTCTCTCTCTCCTCTCATCCTCAGTATAGTCCTCAATATAAGACTGATGGGTTTCCTTGTCGTATATCTCGAACCCCTCATCAACCTCTCTAAAGACTAAAGTGGGGAACATGGTGGCCGTAATATACGTCGCCGAGACTGGAGTAGAAAGTGACTCAGGTGAAAGAGCACCCATCCTCTCAAGGAAAGTAGAAATTAGCCATCTGTGGGGGATGACCGTTCTCTCTCTAGTATCATACATGACCCATATGTCATTAATGACTATCCATGCAAAAGACAGTCTGGGCCTTCCCTTGGGAAGGTTGTAAAGGACAGTAATGTCTTGGTGTCTGACCTTAGACAGGTCACTATCTCGTGGCAGAATATTTATTGTTCACGAGGATACTATGAAGTACTTTGGCCCGTGGAGACAGGATCTTCCTATTGTAGGCAACGTAGTTCGCCGCTACCTCAGTGGTCTGATTGAACACCTTACACACTTGTTCAATCCACTCTCCAGTCTAGGTCAGGTCAGTAAAGGCCCATTGGATCTCCGACGTATATTCATACCCAAGTTGGGTACACCTCTCGTTTCCCAATCCCATGTCTAAGTTAAATAGCTGGCTAAAGGATCTAGTTACCATCACCACGTCCCTCCCGTGCACAGTGCCTATCAGCTTAATGTCGTCATATGTACGACCCGTCTCCCTCCTAAGGGTCGACATCCACTCTATAACATCAGCCTGATGGAGCTGTGAGCCACCTAAGTCTAATACCCCCTCCCATCCTAGAAAGTCAAAGAGGTACGGGACACCATAATCATCGAAGTCCTCCCTCCTCACCCTTTTTTCTACTAAAATACGTCTAGAGTATTTCTTATAAAGAAACAACGACGGTCTCATTTCCTCCGGGTGTTGAGAAAGAAACAAATTGAGGATCCAGTCCACCGGTGCATTACTTGGTTGGGTGCTTTGGTTGGTTCTTCGCGACATCTACAAGTCATCATTCAATCAATGTATGTGATAAACTTAATAATGTAACCTATAATTACATTTTTCACTTTAACGCTCACTATGTTCAGAGGCATATATATATATATATATATATATATATATATATATATATATATATATATATATATATATATAGACACACACACACCTTTCTTTGCTCATTTACACACATCTATATCTTGTAACTTGCCATCATATTATGCAACTAAACATGTATCTAATTGCTTAATAAAAACCCATTTAGCACATAATATTTATTTTCTAGTTAATTACCTAAACTTTATAAATTATAACATATATGTGTATTTTGGCAACCAACTTTTATAAATCCAGTTTATTTACTAGGATTTAATCATGGCAAATTAACTAACATTGCATCTAAACATAAGTCTGATCTTACATTATCCAAGATTAGCATCAAATCTATGCAATTTATCATACCTTGATTCTAAAAAGTCAAAATCATCATAAAAACTCCATGGACGACCATGAAGCTCCATACTTTTTATTTACCAAATAGGATGATATAACTTGCGTTTCGAAGAGAATAACACTAACATTGATGATTGATGACTAAGAGACGGCTAAAATCTTACTTTTTTTCAACACCCACTTCTTTACCCAAAAACCTCCAAAATGGATGAAAATACCCAAAATGATATGATTTTAAGCCTAAATCTTTGCTATGGATGGTAGTATGAGTGTTTTTAAGCTTAAAGTTGCAATTTTCAACACGAAATTGGGACCAAGAGAGGCAGCCGCATAGCAACTGTAGGGATAAGGGCTTCTAGGGTTTGTGGAAGTGAAGAAGAAGGCTTATTCTGACTTTTAATCATGACGGGGTGTAGGCCAGGCGTAGCCCTGCGCCCAACTGTTAAAAATTCGATTTTTCTACTGCTTTGGTGCGTAGGGCAGTGTATCACTCTGTTTGGTGGTGAAGAATTTGGTCTAAAATTTTTTGCGGAGGCTAAATTAATTAATTAAAACATTTATTAGAACCTACCCTATCCAACTTAGTCCATTGTGACGTTCTCGTCACACACATATGCTAGAACACTAAGAATGAGGGAAATTTATCATAGGTAATCATTCCTTACTCAAAAATAAACTAAATAAACTCAAACGTGTAAATATTTAAATCAAACCAAAACTTAAACAACTGAAAATAAAGTAGAAAATACAACCACATCAGAAAATAAATTAAACCAATAAACTCAATGTTTCACACTCAAACCAAACATATTCTTGCAAAAATTAAAATTTCTTCGAATGGACCACGATTTCTTCAAGCTCATCCACCGCCAACTTGTGATCCAATCCGATTGCACCTCGAACATTTTGTCATTTTTCTTCTGACCCGCTCGGAGTGTCTCGATGTCTTTAAGCAGGATTTTGTTCTTGTTAACCAATCCACCCATGAAATCGCTCAGAATATCAACCTGGGTCACCAGTAAATCCAGAGTCGATACTCTCTTCCATGGTCTCTCATCGTCCTCGTTTATCTCCATCTTAGCTTTCCCTTTACTGTTCTGTCTCTCCTCCGGGTATTCAGGGGCAACAAATGGGATAAGGTTACTTTGGTGGTTTTAGGGCAACAGATTTGGAAACCTAATTTGGTTCTCTCAAACACTAACTCCAGCATTGTAAGCCTCGTAAACCATATCTCATACGGATTGAGATATTTAATCGGTAACTCTTCCGACACTTCTTTATCGATAAAAAATAACTCGGTCAACATCCTGCAGTGTGGATAGTTCGTTCCCTGACCCATGATATTACACTCTCATAAGTTTTGCATGATGATATACCCTAAGGATATAGTAAGGTATCCCGTCATAAGCACATGAACTAATAAGATTTCCTGAGGTCTAACGGTAGTCGTGTCCTAGTGTGGTGGAAGCAAGTTAAAGATAACAAACTTCCATAGGACTTTGGCTAATGGGCACAGATCCCTTATAGAAACTAACATAAGTCCGGGCATCGTCTATGGTCATCCCAAACACCGTGGCTATCATTCCCACCCATCGTTTAGCCCACCCGTTAATCTTACGCGCTCTACCCACTGAATATCCATTGATGACAAGAACTCTCTAGAACGTGGGATTTCATTGTCTATGAGAAACTCCTCACATATTTTTTTCCTGTAGACCGTCACTTTTCTATTTCCCACCATTCCGACTAACTCAAAATCATGTTCCTCATACCCGTCTGCTCTCCTCACAGTGGCGAACCACAATTGGATTAAACTGGTATGGATATAGGGCAACTCCAATTGAATAGCTTTTGCCCACCCCAGCCTCTCAAAACAGTTTTTATAATCTCAAACCCCTCATAATCAGACTCTTTCAGGTTCGCTCAATGTGGAATCGAGGTGGTTTACCATTATTAGTGTTGGGAGGAATTACTGCGAATTCTGCATTGAGTGGGACCTCCATACTGATATTTTCAGGATTGGGGTTCTCATTCTCGGGGTACAGGTAAAATGGGTGTTGGAATTACGACTTCCGCTAGCATGGAATTGGCTTGACAGCTACAATTATATTATGCAGAGAATAGGATATTTAATCCAAAAATAGGGTATTCTATATAAATAATGCATGATTGATTAAAAATCCTTTTTCTTATTAAATAATATAATATGTATTCTCACCAACAGTGTGAGCCAAAATTTACCCTATTAATGCATGAACTTAAGAATGGATATTTTAACATTAAATCAACCCTATTGACAAAACTTTTTAAATCTTAAAAAAATGCATAACTAAGATTGTTGAATGAAATTTGTTAGCAAAAATATATTCATACTAATTTTATAAATGCATGTAATTATATTTAACCTTTGTTATTGAAAATCAATGCAACCCCCAAAAAGTCCATCCCATGCATGCATGATAAAGCCTTAAAAACTAGCATAGAATGCAACTAGAGGCGTTAGGAAGAGTATACCTTAGCAATTGATGAGAAATTCTATCACAGAATTGAAGATTTGACGTGAAAGGGACGTTATTTGAGAGGGTTTAAGGCTTAGAAATCGAAAATCGACATCTCCACTGTGAATTTTTAGGGTTTATGATGTTTAAAACGCAGGGTTTCGTATTTATAAGCTTTTCAGATAATCCGGGCGTAGTGCAGGCGTACCCCTGCGCCCCCCTGCGCTCCGAGCCTCGGGATTTTTAATCTTGGGCGCACGTGAGTCTCTAACCCTATTTCTCAATTTTCAAAATTTTTACACTCACTCTTCCGAACTTAAGCTATTAAACCAGGTTAAATTAATTCATCGTGCGTGCCTAAAAATTTCAATTTCTGATGTGATGCTTGTTATACTAACTTAAACCTAAAAAAAAATAACTAAGATTGAGTTGGTAATCCTCCCCAACTTAGTTGGTTACATAAAACTAACAAATAAATTTAAAATTAACTAATTAAACTAAATAAAACAATCCTCCTTTTTGTAGGGATTGACGATTGCACTTAGCACGTGAAACAAGCCTTTAAACCCCTCGGTATCCCGAGTGGCCGAGTGTTGTCTCGTGAGAGTTTCCAGAAACACACCCACAAAGTTCTCTGGGTTGCCTCCCAGGAAACCCTAAGTTTTACGTCTTCAGCCAGACGTACTGCTCCTTTTCTAGCATAACTAATTTTGGGGTCTTCTAGCATAATATGTTCTGAGACTAGCATATTATTGGTGGCCCATTGTACATATAATTTAAGTCTATGTCCATTAACTTTGAATGGGGCACCACCTTTAAGGTCCTGAATTTCTACCGCACCATGTGGGTAGACTTCGGTTCCTACGTATAAACCTCTCCATTTACTTTTTAATTTACCCGGAAACAGTCTAAGTCGTGCATTAAATAACCAAACCTTGTTTCCTTTGGCAAATATTTTATTTTTTAACATTCTGTCGTGAAAAGCCTTGGTTTTTTTTATATAGATTTTAACACTCTCATAGGCTTCTCTATGAATCTCCTCCATTTCGTTTAATTAGAATTACCTATCAAACACAGCATCATGCAAGTTAAAATTAGTGTTTTTGATTGCCCACATAGCTCGGTGTTCCAATTCAACGGGGAGGTGACACAACTTACCGTACATAAGTCGATATGGGGACATACCAATAGGTGTTTTAAATGCGGTCCTGTACGCCCATAGAGCATCCTCCAGTTTCTGTGACCAATCATTCCAATCTCGTCTCACTGTCTTTTCTAGGATTCTCTTGATTTCTCTATTCGAAATCTCGACCTGTCCGCTAGTTTGCAGATGATAAGGTGTGGCTATTCGATGATTAACTCCATATTGTTTACGGAGTTTTGCAAATGCTGATTTTTGAAATGTGATCCTCCGTCACTAATTCTAGCCTTAGGGATACCGTGGAGTGCAAATATATTTCTTTTTACGAATTTGCATACTACCCGGTTATCGTTGGTTCTCGTAGCTTCTGCCTCCACCCATTTGAAAACATAATCCACTTCAACCAAGATACACTCACACCCAAATGATTTAGGGAAAGGTCCCATCAAATCAATCCCCCACACATCAAATATTTAGACTATTAATATTAGGATCATGGGAATTTCATCCCTTTCTGCAATGCCACCTACTTGCTGGCATCTCGTGCATCCTTTGACAAACTCATATGCATCTTTAAAGATTGTGGGCCAGAAAAACCCACACTGCGGTATTCGGTGTCCAGTTTTCTTTGCACTGAAATGACCACCACATGCATATGCATAGCATTGTTTGAGGATGTCTTCATGTTCTAAATCAGGGACACAACGTCTCATGATTTGATCCGCACCTATTTTAAAAAGATCTGGCTCATCCCATATGTGTTGTTTTGCCTGAGCATAGAAATATTTCCTTTTTTGGAAATTCCAATTCTCTGGAAACCTTCCTGATACGAAGTAGTTAACTAGATTCACAAACCATGGTATTTTGGAGATTAATAATAATTGTTCATCACGGAAGGAGTCCCTTATATGATCAGTTGAGTCTGTTGGGATAACCGGGAGCCTAGATAGATGATCGGCAACAACATTTTCTGTGCCTTTCTTGTCCCTAGTTTCTAAATTAAGTTCCTGTAATAGAAGGATCCACTGAATAAGTCGAGGCTTGGCATCCTTCTTTGCTAATAAATGCCTTAAAGCACTGTGGTCAGAGTACACAATTACTTTTTCCTCCCCAAATGTATGATCTAAATTTATCAAGGACAAATACTACGGCTAACAGTTCTTTCTACATAGTAGTATAATTTATTTGAGCCTCATTGAAGGTTTTACTTGCATAGTAAATGACCACTGGCTTCTTTTCTAATCTCTGGCCGAGCACAGCACCCACTGCGTCACTTGCATCGCGCATGATTTCAAAAGGTTGAGAGCAATCTTGAGGTTGCAGGATTGGTGCTTCAGTTAACTTTGGTCTAAGTTTTTCAAATGCATGTATGCAAGCTTCATCGAAGTTAACTCTACATCTTTTGCCAGGAGATTACATAATGACCTTGAGATTTCACTGAAATCCTTAATGAACCTTCGATAAAACCAGCGTGTCTTAAGTAGGATCTCACTCCTTTGACATTGGTGGGGGTGGAAGTAAAGGTATTGCTTGAACTTTTGCTTTGTCCACTTCCATGCCTTTCTCGGACACTACCCCTTCTTTCACCATGAAGTGACTCTTTTCCCAACTTAAAACTAAGTTGGTCCCAATGCATCTCTTTAGGACTTTCTCTAGATGTCCTAGACAATCTTCAAATGACTTGTCAAATATTGAAAAGTCATCCATGAATATTTCAAGAGAACCACCCACCGTATCTGAAAAGATAGCCATCATACAACGCTGGAAAGTGGCGGGTGCATTACATAGACCAAACGGCATCCTTCGGTACGCAAAGGTGTCATATGGACATGTGAGTGTGGTTTTCTCTTGTTTTAATGGATGGATTTGAATTTGATTATAGCCAAAGTAACCATCGAGGAAGCAATATAACTTTTGACCTGCTAATTTTTCCACTATTTGATCAATAAATGGTCGTAGAAAATGATCTTTGGAAGTAGTAGTGTTCAGTTTCCTATAATCGATGCATACTCTCCATCAAGTCACAGGCGGGTAGTTATATTTCCTCCATCTTCAATGTCAAAAACTGTGATCCCAAATTTCTTGGGCACAGTTTGGGTTGGACTCACCCACTTGCTATCAGATATGGGGTGGATTATCCCAGCGTCCAACCATTTTAACACTTCTTTCTTGACTACCTCCGTTAAGTTAGGATTAAATCTCCATTGTGCATCCCTTACTGGTTTAGCTTCTGGATTAGTAATGATTCGGTGCATACACAAAGTGAGACTAATTCCTTTTAAGTCTGCTATGGTAAATCCTACTGCTTTTTTGTATTTTACTAGCACTCGCAGTAGAGCTTTTTCTTGCGCCTCGGTCAAAATCTAATGAGATTATGACAGAAAGAGTGTCATTCGGACCTAAGAAAGTGTACTTTAGATGAACAGGCCTTAAACCCTAGAATGGGTGGTTGTTCTATTGAAGGCTTTGCTGATAGAGGCAAATCAGTAGGTAACTTCTCAGTTTTATGTGTCCATGATGGTTGTTTCAATTCCAGAGTGGATTCCATGACTTCCTCTAATTCGTTACAATCATGTGAGTTCATCTTCGCTGTGTCATGTTCTGCAAAGAACAACTCAGTTTTGTTTTTGGTATTGATTAACGAACTATGCAGCTTTGCAAGTTCGTCCACCACATCTATCATGTAACACTATGAGTCAATTGAAGCGGCATTCAAAGCATTAAACACATTTAATCGCAATTTGCGATTACCGAAAGCGATATCTATAGCTCCTGTTCTACAAATAATTTGAGCATTTATTGTTGCTAAGAACGACCTTGTCCAAGACTAGAAAGTCAACCGGATAGTCAAAGTCTTCAACCTTTACTACTACATCCGATAAAATTCCCCTTGGGCATTTAGTTGACCGATCTGCCAGCTGTAAGATTATGTCAGTCATTTGCAACTTGCCTAGATCCTGTTTGCCAAACAAGTTTCCAGGTAGAATATTTACACTAGCTACAAGATCAAGTAATGCCTTCTTTATGTTCATATTGCCAATTGTTACTGGAATCAATGGTGATCCAGGATCTTTTAGCTTAGGAGGCAAGGAGCTTGAGACCACTGCACTTAAGTGTTCAGTTAAATTGATCTTCTTAGGCAGCGAGACCTTAAACTTTCTCTTTTGTGTGCATAGATCTTTAAAGAATTTGGCATAGGAGGGCACTTGTAGGATAGCCTTGATCAAAGGAATATTAATCTTAACTTGATTGAACAAATCCCACAAATTCTCTGGTTGTGGGCCTCTTTTGCGATAGGGAGAAGACTTAGGATTTTCTAAGGCAGTAGGGTAAGGAGGAGGAGCTGTGGTGTCCTGATCCTTAACCGCCTCCCCAACATTGGGAGTTGGGATATCTGCCTTAATTGGCTCCTTGAAAGTGACCTTTTTAGGAACCTCTTTCTTATTTGGATCCTCCTTTTCCTCATACACGACCTCAGTGTCGGGATTCTCTTCTGCATCTTGCTCTTTGGGCATCTCAGTCTTATTGTCTACTTCTCTACCACTTCTCAGGGTAGTCACTTTAGACACCTCGTTTACCTCATTTACTTCGTGCTTCTTCTCTTTTCCATGAGTATGCGAAGTGTTGGGGAAGGTATTGCTAGAAACCTTCCCATTTTCTCATTTCGTAAGCGACTCGGCTATCTGACCCATCTGGCGGCTTAGCATCTCCATGGTCTTTGTGCTAATAGCTGACTGTTGCTTCATAAATTTTGCGAACTCCGAGAATTGTAAAGAACTCATGTTTGTTTCCACTTGGACATGAGGTTGATCGGGTTGGTTTTGCTTATAGTATCGCTCATCTATAATAGCAGAGGTAGAAGCATATTGATATTCTCATTGCGGTGGTTCATACCTTCGTTTAGATTGATGATCGGTAGGCTGATCATTCTTCTATCTGAAGTTAGGAGGATTTCTCCATCACGGATTGTAGGTTTCTGAAAATGGGTTATCCCTCTCCCGGTGAGCTCTAAAACCATAAACTTCGTTAGCAAATTCTTCAGTGGGTTGCACTTGAGGACATGCTTCGGAATGATGGGATGGATCACCGCATGTGACGCAGTTAACTGATACATTTGGGTTTGAATTAAAACCCTTCATCAGTTGATCCATTTTTTTTGCCTAACTCTGCGATTTCACTCTTACCAAAGGCATTGTCTATGCCCATCACTTGAACTCCTATGCTACTCTCAGAACCAGCTTGAACCTTGAGACCCTTACAAAGTTGATTCAGTAACTCCCAAGCCTCACCGTCTTCTTTTGCTAAAATGTGCCACCCGTGGCAACGATGATCATATTGCAACTTTCTTGACTCACACCATCATAGAATGTCTTGATAAGCATCCATGTGGGACTTTGTGATGTGGTCAGGCTCTCAACAGTTCATTCATTCGATCAAATGCTTCTCAGTGGTTTTACTAATAGGGTAGAATTCTTTGAGTAATTCCCTTTTCATTTGATCCCAGGTCGTGATGCTATTGGTGGGTAGCGACACGAACCAATTCTTGGCTTTCTCTTTTAGAGAGAAAGGGAATAGTCGAAGCTTTAAACCGTCGGTGGTTATACCTCGAAATGGTTTGCTTTGCATATAGCCGTAAACTCAGAGCTAAATGCCCTAAGGTTCCTCACTTGCCATCCCTCGAAAAATAGGAAAGTTTTGGAAAAGTTGAGGACGAACTTCGAGTTCATTCTCATTTTCAGGGTATCGAATTGGAGAAGGGTCGGGCACGTCATCAGGGCGGTAATGTGACTCAACAGACCTTCGTACCTGGTCACCCATCCTAGCGACTACACGCTCCGGTTGCATGAACTCTCCGTGATTACTCCTTGTTGTTTTTGCACCCTAATGGTCTTTCAGTTAGACTTAGCTAATTTTTCAATTTCGGGTTCGAAACGTAGCGACAATCCTCTGATCGATCGACGTGTGAGCATAAACTACTAAGGCACTTAAATTAAACTATTTATATTTTTTTTGGTGGTAAAGTAGAGGACTGCAATTACCGTTTTGAGTTTTTTAATTTTTTTATATGATTTTTAATAATAGGAAATAAAACCGAAAAATAATTAAAACTAAAGTACTTAAAATTCAAACTAAGGTGGAACTAAGTTTCTAGCCCTAACTAGCGTTACCACTCCCCGACAACGGTGCCAAAATCTGACAAGCCGTCGTTGTGGCCGGTAGAAATAACCTTAAAACTACCTACTAGCATAGGGAAGTAATGGTTGAATCCACAAGGAGTGCGTATATCAGTTAGGGTTAAGTTGCTAGTTTCTTTAGGTTTACAAAAGCGATTAAATTACAAATTGATTGATTGTCTGGAATGGTGATTACGACTAAATTACTAATAAAATAATAGCAAGCAAATGACAATTGATTAAAAGATCGAATTTAAGATAATCATTTACGAAATCACTACGGCTTAAGTTATTACTCAATTGAATATCATGCAATGGTCACATAGACATAACCAAGTAATTAGTCATATTAATCATAAATGCTTTAACCATAGATCTCAGCATAGCGCATGCAATATTCATTACTTGTCTTAATCTCTAATCTAATGGACTCTGCCCAAATAATAATATCACCATGAAATATCTTGCTTTTACCAATTAAACCATTTACTGATAATAAAAACAAAACGTATATCATTTGCATTACTCAAAATATTCAAGAATCATAAAACACATCAATACATAAAATGACATTCAAGTAAATAAAACTTAGCCAAAGATCCTCCGCAAATGGCTGTGGATGGTTTAGCCTCTCATTGTTTGTTCTTCATCGAAAATTATTGTGGAAATGATTATAGGCTTCTACGAGATGAACGGTAGCACTCCACCTTCTTCGTACTTGATCCGTGAATCAACTCCGGTAGGGCTTCGCCAACGTTTTGAATATTTCAGGACTTCTAAAAACGACCGCTCACGCTCCCTATTCATAGAGGAGGAGTGGTTTTGGGTTTTGGATGCAGAAAAGCAGTTGTAGGGTTTTCACGCCGCACATGCATAGATCTGGGCGCAGGCCTGCGCCTGCCCCTCCGTTGGGGGGTACGGCCAGGTCTACGCTGGGGTGCGCTGGAAGTGCTCTCTAACTCCAAATCTCACTGTTTTGAGGGCGTAGGGCGGCGCAGGTCTGCGCCCCCACCGGCTCGTTTCGTGCTGAATTTTCTCGAGCTGCTTCCATTTGACTTCTTGACCCTGAAACACAATTATGGAGTAAAAGTACGGTAGTTACGAAGTAAAAGTGCATAAATAAGCCTTAAATGATACCGAAAACACATAATATTATAGCCTTATCAACTGTTAATGGAGGGTGTGTGGTTTACCGACACATTAATATGAGAACATAAGTGAATCTCAAAAGAACTATGAATTTCGTAGAGAATGAAATTGACAAAAGCATTGTTTACCTAATATAAGTTGATGATATTTTGTTCACGGTAACCCTCCCATAAAACGAATCTAAAATATGGATCCTAGCCTTAAATCAAATTAGAGAACATTCATACTAACTAAAACTGTTTTATCTTATAGATGTCTACTCAAAATGGTGCAACCCCTCTCTTTCCCAATTCCGCTCATAACTCAAACTTCTCATTACTCTGAGTTCTTGGGTGGGAAAGACTTAACTGTCCAGACTATATGGATTGGATGTTGTTGGTACATCCTGTGTGACGATAGCAGTCTAATCGATCTAACATTCTGGTTTAAGTAATATTCAAGGTATTGGGAAGTAACTAATGTTTGATATATATGTTTATGTATGTTTGACAGTTATTGATTGTGTGTTTGAACTTGATGTAAACATATTACAAGAAGTTCAAACGTAAAGTTCAAAGATTAATTCAAGCATAAACATAAGTTTCATATACATGTGAAATGCTAGATTCGAATTATTTAAGGCTTAGCATTCGAATCTGTGATAGATTCAAATGTAGCCCTAGATTCGAATGAGAGCAGATTCGAGAATGTCACTATAGACAAACTCGAATGGGCCTTGGGCCAGATTCGAGTTTGGCCCATAACAGACTCGAATCAGGGTCTATAATTAGGGATAGACTCGAGATGTTATTAGACTATTTGCAGAATTCGTGAGGGATTAAGCATTAAGCGATCTCGAGTTTATCATCCGCGTTAGTGCCTTTTCGGAGAGAATCAGTTCGTAGGATCGTTCGTGTGTCGTTCGTTCAGCCTCTGATAGTCTCCGTGTTTCGCGTGTGAGAGTTGTTTCCGTCTACCCGTTAACGAGGATTTCGCACTCGTTGACGGCTCCGCGTCTAGATAGATCTCATAGTGGTAGACCTTACAAGTGGTATCAGAGCCTACGGAGTGTTCTTGGTGTTCTTCGTGTTCATCTAGATACATTCTAGGTTTCTTGACGCTAGTTGGACGGTTTTTCTCTCAAAATCGTGTTTTTGAGCTTAGCAAATTCTTATTCGGAAAATACTTTGTGGTTTTTCACGTTTTTGATTGAAATCATTATTTTTCGTTGGAAAAATAGTGATTTAATCTGCAAAACGTTAAAAAATCAAAGTGTTAGCCGTTTTTCGAGTTTGCGGCGCTCGAATCTAATAGGGGTAATTAGGGTTACACTTAGTCTCGAGTCTAACCAAAATCCGCTCCATTCGAGTCTGATACAGAGGGTTTCGAATCTATTTCGAGTTTGTGCTACATTCGAATAGGGTCTCGAGTCTAATTTCGAGTTTTATTCGAGTTTAGTTTAGTTTCGAATAGGGGTTTCGAATCTGCTGTATTTCGAGTTTGTCTGACCTTCGAATCTGAGGACTTTTCGAATCAGACATAATTTCAAGTTTAATTGAAATATAACACTTAATCGAATTTAATCCCAAATAAATTTGAATCTGATTACCTTCGAATCTACCTAGATTCGAAAGAATTAATTCACATTAGTTTCGAATTAAATTAATTAAAGTCAATTCAATTACTTTCGAAAAGATGTCAAATCTTCAAAAATTCCTAGAAATGGACCACGAGGTCGGGAAGGGAAACGCTCCGCCTAAGCTGATGAAAGTCGAAGATTATTACTGGTGGAAAGATCGGTTTACCGATTTCGTGCGTTTTAATGACATGCGCATGTGGGTTTGTATCGATGAAGGATATATTCCAGCAGTTTCAGAAGTTGAAGGCCGTCAGAAAGTCTTATCATACCAAATGATGAAGGAGGATGATAAGAAATTGTATGAAGCCGAAAACAAAGCTTTCTCGCTAATCCGAATGGTGTTGCCTCAGGATATTTAGCACACATTTAGGACTCAAAAGACGTCAAAAGAACTTTGGGAGTCGCTAGAGAAGAGGTGTGAGGGAAATCCTAGGGTTCGTAGAAAGCGTACAGAGCTGTTGAAACAACAGTTCGCAATTTTCAAGGCGTTAAAGGATGAACAGCTGGATGATGTTATCACCCGGTTCTATTATCTATTGACGGAACTTGAAAGTCACGGGATTGAGTTTACTGACACCGACAAGAACAACAAGCTTCTTGATGCCTTACCAGCCAAATGGGCTATGTATGTGGCAATGATTAAGCTGAACGAGGACAAGTATTATACTCAATCTCTGAATGATATTGTGGGAACGTTGCGGGCATATCACTTCGAGCTACTGAAGGCCGAGACTGATTACGAACAAGTCCAGAATCCAGCAATGTATTTTGGAAAGACACCAAAACCTTCAGTGACAGCCGAACCGAAGACTGCTACAGCGTTTTTCACTGGAGAAACGTCGTCACCAGCAGAGTCTGATGACACATTGAATCGCGCGTTCTTAGGATTAGGAAGATCGGAAGAACCGCAGCCTCAAGTACAACAGACATCGACATCTCAGAGCTATTCGAAGATGCCCATGAGCGCAAAATCAGCGGAAGAACATGTGAATCTGCTTGCTTCTTTTGTGGCCGCGTACGGGAATTGTGTTCAGGGGAAGATTAATGATCCTGCTCTCTGGGATGAGGACTACGATCAGGTAGACCCTGATGATCTTGAGGAAATGGATCTTAAATGGTAACTGGCCATGGTCACCCAAAGGGTTAAGAGATTCATTAAAAGAACTGGGAGGAATCTGCAAATGAATAACAAGGGGATAGGATTTGATAAGTCCAAGGTAAAATGCTACAACTGTCAAGGACTGGGACACTTCGCCAGGGAGTGTCAGAGACCGAAGGTGGAGACATACCAAGGGCAGAGTCAGCATCAGGGACAGTTCTAAAATCAGTCCCAACAACGATACCTTCCAAGTTCATCATCTGGTCAAGCCAACCTAGCTGGTCTACTATCCAATGTCACTTCAGACAGACAGCTAGATGGTACGTATGACTGGAGCTCACATCCAGAATCGAATGCTCGGGCTTTTATGGCAGAAGTCACGGAAACTGGGTGTGATGGGAAAGAGCAGACCACAAGGGACAGCAGTTCGATGTGGGTAGAGAAGGCGAATGATCAGACAGTTCTAGAGTTTGCTGCTCAGATGGCCAACGTGGAATCTGCTAACTCAAAGGTTAGTCTGACTTACTCTCTTTTTCGTGAAATATGTGCGTTGTGTGTTAATTCTAACGATAGGTTAAATCTAATCTTAGAATCACAGAAAACCATAACTGCTCAAAATGAGAACTTAAAAATTGAAAACGCTAGCCTAAACGATATCAAGCAAGATCTTAAAGAAAAACTTAAGGCTGATGCTCAAGACGTAATAGTTCTAAAAGACAAACTCAGTGAGCAGTGTGTTAGGATAGAGCTAATGTATGAGCACGTAGAAGCCTTGACCAAAAGTCTTAAGGACAAGGACATAGAGCTAGCTGAAACAAAAGTAAAGGTAGCAGAGGCAAATAGCAAGTTGGAGAAGTTTAGGAATTTGAGCCTAAACCTAGGGAAAGTTTTGGATGCCCAAAGACAGTCTAAAAAGCCCGTAGGTCTAGGATTTCACGAAATTCCTCCACCTTTCAATGCAAACTATGTGCCTCAGCCTCAAGAGAAAACTGACATATCAGTAGATTTAGAGGACACACCTGAACCTAAGTCTGAGCCTATAGTAGAAAATACACCTAAGGTGGCTGACACAACCGTCAAGGTTAAGAAAGTCAAATTTGTGGCTTCCTCCAGTGAAACACCTGCAGGAAAACAGAAAATTGCCTGGGCTGATCAGGACGATGAGCCAGTCGCCATAGATGTACCAAACGAAATAGACACTAGTGAGACTCCTAGATCTAAGGGAACACACAAAAAGTCCATAGATAAGATGTCTTGCTTCAGATGTCACGAGAAGGGGCATGTTGCTTATCACTGTCCACTTAGGAAAGTCGATGTTACACCTAAGGCAGTGAACCCAACACCTGTTAAGCCCTCAACCAGTGTGGCGAGCAACAGTAGTTCTCAAAGTACCGAGAAAACTGTGCAGGCCGCACCCAAACAAGTTGTGAAAAACACACCGGTTAAGGTTGGACCAAAGGAAGTGATTAGGACAAATTCACCGAATCGTGTCATTAATCAATCTAGGTCTGCACCACAACAAGTCTATAGGAGCACAACACCTAGCAGGTCACACACTCCAGTTAGGTCTCATACTCCAGTTAGACAGTATGCACCGGTAAGAGCTCAAGGATCACAGTCCGAAATGCCATATAATAGGAACTATTCTAGAGCCCCACAACAAATGCCTACTCCAAGGCAAAGAGTGAACTTAAATCACTCGGCACCACAACAGACTCCAGTTCAAAGGCCCAAGTCACCTGAAAGGCGAGATGGGTATTTGAAAGAGTTCAAGTATGTGGACGAGAATGGTATAACCAAGTCAGTTATGGCTTGGGTTCCCCGTGATAACTAACCTATTTTCTTTCATGTGCAGGAGATTACCACAGGTCCAAACAACAAGTGGTTCGTCGACAGTGGATGCTCCAGGCACATGACAGGGGAACGAGGTCTACTTACAGACTTCAAGGGTGGGAATCGGGGATTCGTATCATTCGCGGGTAACAAAGGTGGAAATATCACGGGTACCGGAGTGGCCACTAATGGGACAATCAAGTTGGACCAAGTTTATCACGTTGATAAACTGGTTCACAATCTCATTAGTGTATCTCAAATCTCTGATAAGAAGAACTCAGTGTTGTTCACTGACACTGAGGCGTTAGTGCTAAAGCCGGGATTCAAGATTCCTGAAGAATGGGTATTGATGCGGGCGCCAAGGAAGAACGACTTGTACATGCTGGATATGAACAAGCCGGAGACTTCGATGGGGCCAATTTGTCTATTATCCAAAGCTTCGGAGACGGAATCCGTACTGTGGCACAGACGCATGGCTCACCTGCACCTAAGAAAGATGAACTACATAACGAAGAATGGACTGGTGCAGGGTGTGCCTATGAAGAGCTTTCAGTTCGAGGACAAGTGTCTACCTTGCATGAAGGGCAAACAACATAAGAAGACACACAAGTCCAAAACGCAGAACTCCATAACCTCAACATTCGATTTGTTGCACATGGACCTTTTCGGCCCAATCAACAAAAGGAGTATAGGAGGTAGTTGGTACTGCTTAGTTATCACTGACGATTACTCACGGTTTTCTTGGGTTTTCTTTTTAGGTACGAAGGACGAGATGACTACCAAGCTCATCGGGTTCTTAGACCAAGTGGAGAATTCCTATGGAACAAGGGTTAAAAGAATACGTAGTGATAATGGGACTGAATTCAAACACACTGTAATTGGTGTATATTGCTTATCAAAGGGCATAGTGCATCAATTCAGTGCACCATATGAACCTCAACAAAATGTGGTGGCCGAACGTAAAAATAGGACATTGATTGAGGCTGCAAGGACTATGCTTTCGGATTCAAAGCTTCCTACCATGTTTTGGGGGGAGGCAGTGAATACCGCGTGCCATATTTTAAACCGAGTCCTTACAGTCAAATCTTTAAACAAAACATGTTATGAAATTTTGAATAAACGGCCACCTAATTTAACTGGATTCGAACCGTTTGGGGTACCATGCACTCTTTTACGAACAAAACATCAACCGAAGTTTGGTGAAAAGGCTGACGAAGGATACTTCCTAGGTTATGTGCCAAACTCACCAAACAAACGGGTTTATAACAAAACAAATGGTACTGTGGAGATTGTGTATAATATTGAAGTCACAAGTTATACACATGAACCCCAAACTGGTCCGGAAAGGATATTTGACTATGATAAGTTATTTGAGTCATTTAACATTCCTTTGGATGATAATGCAGGTACAATCGAAAAGGACATGGCGACGTTGCATCTGAATGACGATGGCCATATCTTTCCGAGGACTACGTTTGAATCCACAACCGAGCCTACTGCGACTGTAGATAGATCTCCAGAAGTTGCTGATCTAGAAGCACCTACCACTGAGAATCAGACTCAAGCATCAAGTTCCAACTCTGAGGAAAACGTCCATGAGGAGGAAAATGTAGAAGCTGAGCCTGTTCCCCCATTAGGTGAAATAGGATCTAACTTAGGAGATAATCTAAGGGTTGATGAAATAGAGACCTCTAGGATTAACAAGAACCATCCATTAGAAAGCATCATAGGAAATCCTAACGAGGGTGTGAGGACTAGGAGTAGTTTAAATAACAACACTGTGTTGTTGTCGATGATAAACGACTCCGAGGCATATCACACATGTCTCTATTCATGTTTCATATCGCAAGTAGAGCCTAAGAATGTGCAAATGGCACTTAAGGATAACTCCTGGGTTGAAGCGATGCAGGAAGAACTTTCGCAATTTAGGAAACTAGAAGTGTGGGAGTTAGTTCCCTTACCTCGAGGGGAAATTGCCATAGGAACCAAATGGGTTTTTAAGTGCAAAAGAGACGATCGGGGTATAGTCACGCGCAACAAGGCTAGGTTAGTTGTAAAGGGTTTCAACCAAGAGGAGGGAATCGAATACAACGAGGTATTTGCACCAGTAGCAAGGCTGGAAGCCATTAGGTTGTTTCTAGCTTTTGCCTCCTTCAAGGGCTTTAAGGTATATCAGTTAGATGTTAAGAGTGCTTTCCTGTATGGGAAAGTGAAGGAGTTGGTGTATTTAGAACAACCGCCCGGATTTACAGATCCAAAATATCCTTATAGAGTATATCGTTTAGATAAGGCTCTATACGGATTGCATCAGGCACCTAGGGCGTGGTATGAGACTCTATCCAACCATTTATTAGAGAACTGGTTTGAAAGGGGTAGGATAGATAGTACTCTGTTTGTTAAGAGGAAGGGAGAACACTTTATCTTGGTACAAGTGTACGTCGACGATATCATCTTTGGATCATCAGACGAACAGATGTGCAAAGATTTCGAGAAGGTGATGAAGTCTAAGTTCGAGATGAGTGCTATGGGAGAGTTAAATTTCTTTTTAGGGTTACAAGTTGACCCGAAGAAGGAATGGATGTTTATCCATCAAACTAAGTATGTCTATGACATATTGGAGCGTTTCGGGATGGAAGGAACAAAGTTGACTGCCCACTTCAGCACGCCGATTCAAGTGAATCATAATCTCGGATCGGGTACTGAAAGTGATACCGATGTGGATCCGACTTTATATCGGGCCATGATTGGATCACTTATGTATTTAACTGCTTCAAGACCTGATATTATGTTTGCTGTGTGTATTTGTGCTAGGTTTCAAGCGAATCCGAAGGAGATGCATATGAAAGCTGTGAAGCGGATTCTACGATACCTCAAGTCGAAACCGAAGCTGGGACTTTGGTATCACGCGGAGGGAGATCTAGAGTTGGAGCGTTCACGGATTCTGACTACGAAATGCAGCTTGACGCGCAAATCAACAACTGGAGAGTTGATCATGTCCTAGGAGGAATTGGTATCCTGGCAATGCAACAAACAAACATCGTAGCCCGGTACAACGTGCGGGCCGAGTATGTTGCTGCTGTAGTTGCTGCTGCTCACAGGTTCTGTGGATACAACAACAATTGCGGGGATACGGTTTGCTTACACTCAAAACTCCAATTAGGATAGACAATCAATCTACAATTGCCATAACAAATAATCCAGTTAAACACAACAAAACAAAGCACATAGACATTAGGCATCATTTTATTCGTGATTGTGCTGAAAAGAACTTAATCAAATTGGTAAAAGTGGCAACAGAAGATAATAATGCAGATTTATTTACCAAAGCATTTGATAAGTCACGGTTTGAGTATTTAATTCAACTGAATGGAATGCGCAACCCAGAATAATTTGACCTTAGTGGTAGTAGTTTATTTTCTTTTAGAGTCGTAGTATTTATTTCTTTACAGTAGTCTGCTAATTTAGGAAAGTTTCTATTTTTAGTAAGTTTCTATTTTTAGTAAGTTTCTATTTTTAGTAAGTTAGTAGGTTATCTTATTTTATTGCTATTTCTTATGAAAAACAAAAAAAAAAAAAAAAAAAGAAAAGAGAGAAAATCATAAAAATACAAAAAAAGAGAATATCAAAAAATGAGTTAAGTCTTAGATACATAGGTTCAAAGTGACGAACATTAGCACAGTCGTTACAAACTCTAAGTGTTTAGGCTTTCACACATAATGCAACTAAATTCTAAGTGCTATACTTTATTTAGTTTGATGTGTTGGTAGGCATAATACATATAGGAAATCTCAAGGCTAATAAAATATTCGAGAAAAAGTCAAGCGTGTCACAAACTTAGATGTATGACCAATCGGTCTTAATTTTTATTAACAAGACATACAAACTTTGAGTCTAAATGAGGTATGCAAACTTTCTTGGGATGTATGGCAACATCAAATACATCTTAAAATGGAAAGAATAGAAAAATCATACAAAATTGAGAGTCGAAAACATGTATCTTTGTTGTACGTAAGTACAGACCTGTTGCCTCTGTTTAGATTCGGGTTAGCAGATATGTCGCTTTGTTGTACGTCAGTACAGACCTGTCACCGCTGTCTTGCTAACTTTAAAAATAAACCTTAAGTCAAACTAAGACACTTTGTTGTATGAAAATACAGACATGTGTCCGATGTTTGTCTTTTAAAGAAAGTTTGCAAATACCAACAAGTTAGAATCTTAGTCTGTGTGCCTTGATCATAAAAGTATGTCTATGTCTAAGTCACGTAAGATAATTTCATGATAAATAAAAATGCCAAGGGATATTCCGAAATGTAGCATGTTTAAAGGGGTAAAATACCAACAATCGGCTAAATAGGTATATCACGACAAACAATCAAAGGAATCAAAAATTCCTAAGTGTGGAAGTTTAAGTACTGAAAGTAAGTATCAGACATCGCTATCTGATTGAACCTTTCTTTGACTATACTCATCAAAAAAAAAATTTTTGTTTAGTATTTAGCTTAGCTTGTAAATTTTATAAGTATAGCTTAAGTCTAGATTAAATTTTTGGTCAAAATTTTATTTTTATTTTATTTTATTTTATTTTACCTTAGTTTATTTTATTTTATTTTATTTTATTTTACTTTAGTTTAATTTTTACTTAGGAAAAATGTCAAAAATTACTGAGGGTGCATTCAAAGTTGGATAAAATAAACATTGCGTGAAATATCTTGTGCTTAGGGTATAGGATTTGGCATAGTTTATCTTGTTACACAATACCGTAGAAAAAGGTTGAAAAAGTTGAAGTTATTTAAAAAATTTTCGAAATTTTTCTAAGTGTTTGGTGTTTTCGAGTTTAGGACAGACTCGAATTGGGAAAGCTTCGAATCTGTCAGTAGATTCGAGTCTGGCCTCAGATTCGAAGGTTGGTAGTATATATAGGTCAACAGTGAAGTCATTAAATACTTTCTGTCTTCGAATCTACTTCCTCGAGTCTATATTGGCGATCTCGAATCTACTCCTCGAGTCTATCGTTTCTCTCATAAACGACAATCCGTCGAGTGTATAGCTAAAGTGTTCGATTCTACTCCTGTATCTAGGTATAATCAACTTGATTGTACAAGATTCATGTAGTTTTATACACCATTTTAGGCAAAATCATCGATTTTTTTGAAGGTTTAAGGGTCGAAATCGGGTTTTTACAAAATAACCAAGTTTGGACCGATAAATAGTCAAATTAAAGGCACATATCTGTCATTAGTAACTAGTAGGACTAACGAATGTAATTTTCTAAGTCCAAAAAGGTTAAAATCAAGAGATTTGGTCTCTGAATAAAGTCGGCGGTTCGAATCTGTTCATGGGGTTTCTCGAATCTGTCATTAGACTCGAGAAAACCAGGACTTTCGAATCTGTCATCAAACTCGAAAAGGGACTTATTCGAATCTATTACATTCGAATCTGTCTTTTATTTGCATTATTTACTTTAAATTTTATTAAACTTGTAGAAATTTAATTGTGTTAGATTTTGTACTTTAACAAGTTCAAAATAAAACAGATTTGAATTTAAACAAGTTTATTGATTTTTAATGAATCTAATAGTTTTGTTTATTGTGCAGAAATGGCTGTACGAGCTTTTGTGCCTAAGCACAATATGGTCCTTCATCCTGATCATAATCTCCCTGAGGCGCAGGGATTTAGACAAATGCTAGATTTTCTAGTAGAATCTAGGATTGGTTTTGCGTTGTCTCATAATGTTCAGCTAGTGTTACCTTATATTCGTCAATTTTATGACCATCTTCAGGTAGACTGCTCGGTCACACCGACAGTGCTACGAACTCGCATTGCTGGACAACCGCTAGTATTTTCGGCGGATATGCTGCGTTAGGTGTTGCAGCTGGGCACTCAAGAAGAAGAATCTGGACCGATCGAATTCCCTCTGAACATTAGGCAAGCGGCCTTTCAGAGAATGGGATATAGTCTCGATGTGACGAAGGTGTCCTATATGAAGAGCGGCTTAATCGGGCAATGGAGATTTCTTGCTCATGTCTTTATGGTATGCTTTGCGCCAAAGAAAGCAGGGTTTGACTATATAGTTGCGAAGATCCAGTCTGGGATAGTCGCGATGGTGTATAATCGACCATATAGATTCTCGGAAATGTTTTTCTCCGAATTTGTTCACCAGATCACCGCTCCAGAAAATCAACAATTCCTGCTATATCCGCGGTTCGTCATGATGCTTATCAGGCATTTCTTGCCAAAGCTGCCTCCATCGAATGACATTCAAAGCGTTGCTGTTATGGATAAAAGGATCTTTGCTGATTGTTCCTCACACAGAGGAAGGTTGGCTGTTCCAGTTGAGCGTCCGTTATTTGGAGCAATCTTGGATAGAAATTTTGAAGCCCCAGATGTTGCCAACTGGGCAGGGGAAGTTGAATTTCAACAAAGACAACCACAGCCACAACAACAACAACAACCACAGCCACTGCGTGCTCAAAGGCGAAGACAAAGACCATCCGCGAGTCAAACTCAGGCGTCTAGGCCTTCTACCAGTCAGCAGCCGGAAGTACAGGAAGCAGGGCCTTCAAGTGCTGTTCCCGAGTCTGAGGAAATAGCCCAAACATTAGAGGTAATATGGGCGTCTGGACCCCATGCTAATAAAGATGTAGCTGCCGCGTTAGTGGGTGAACTACTTGAGCCTCCAGAAGGAGAGGAAGATGTGTTGAGAGATGTTGAAGAGTATGAGCCAGAGCAGGCTGATAATGTTTTGTCATCATCTGCAACAGAATCGGAGGAAATGGAGGAGTTAGAGGTTGAGGCTCCTGACTCAGTATCGACTGAACCAACTGTTCAAATAGGAACATATGGATCAAGGTTGGTAGTTAATGAAGAAGCTTCGAGGAGGAGAGTAATAAGGGAGTCTGATGAATCAGATTTTGAAGAAGAAGACATCTCTCAATTAGTGACGCGGCAACGGGCCAAACGTCATAGATTCATGCAAGGGTCATCTTCGGCTCCATCAGTTCAACCCCAAACCACTCCACCACCACCACCACCACCTCGCGCTGAACCATATATTCCATCACCAATCATTCCTACGCCTATACAGTCCATTCCATCATCCTCGACCACATATACCGATAACCAATGGTTTCTGCGCTTAAAAGATAGAGTTGACTTTCAGGAACTTCAAATCTTTGGTCTAACAAGGGCAATTGGTGAAATCCAGGCGCGTAATGCTAATCTCGATAAGGAGAATGCCGAGTTGAAAAAGATTGTGGAGAAAGTCCAGGAAGAGAACACCGAGATAAAATCATTTGTAGCAGATCAGGCCGCAGAGATAAGGGCGATGCGCTCCCTAATCGAGCAGTTAATGAAAAATATACAGGCTCAGGGGGAGACGTCGTGCCAAGATCCGAATGTACAGAGGCCGAGAGATGAGGATGATGAAGACAATCAAGGCAATGATCCCAGCCCTAAAAGTCAGAATGAGCCAGTAGATTTTTCTGCTGCTCAGACTGCTCAATCTCAGGGGGAGCCTAGTCTAGCAGGAGGAGAAATGGGTGAGGCAAGTTCATCAAAGGTCTCGGAAAGTCAAGTGCGTGAAATAATTGATGCATTGATGGATATTGATGAAGAGCCATTAGGGTTAGATTTTGATTTTGAAGATGATGTGGATGACTTGGAAGAAGGTGAGTTTGTACCAGAAGATGTGGCCGATTGGAGATCTTATGAGGAGGTTGTATTAGACGAGGACGATAATGTAAACGAAGTAATCATCCAATCCCAACCTGTCACAGAATTATATGAGCACACTGAAGAGCATGTGATAGATATTGATGACATCAGAATGGCCTCGGTAGATGATTCAGAAATGGAAGAGGCTGAAAGAGAGCCGACCAGAGCTGAATTGCTAAACCTTTGGTTCAGAAAGGAAGAGAAGAAGACTGAGCCGAAGATAAAGAAGACAATGAGGATTCCAGGTGCAGAAAACTTCTCCGGAGGCATTATTAGTTGGTTCTTCGATAGAGAACCGCAGCTCTTTATTCTAAAGAGGAGAGATGGTCTCCAATACCTAAGGCGCAAGCTTAAAGTATTCAATACATTGCCGAAGGTAGAGGTGAAGGAGCTGGCATGGAAAGAGTTAGTCAACATCGGAAATGATCCCTATGCTGAAGTGATCGCGAAGATAATCAGACGTGAAGGGAGATCCGGTAGGTTTGAGAGACTCAAACCAAGCTCTGGAAAGAGAGTTGAGGATTCTTCAAGGATAGATCCGCATACAGGGCGACCATGGGCGAAAATGGTTTATAAGCCTGTCAAATGCTGAAGAAGGGTGCCCATGAAGAAGATGCCTCAAGATATTTTGTCCAACATGAAGTGGTGGTACCTGGATAATGAAACTGCTGAAGCCATCATGGAGGATCAAGACGACAAAGTTCTTTTAAGAGTGTATGATCCTCTACATCTGATGAATCTGTCAAAGGAAGATCTGAGAAAGCTTCATGGTCAACATATCTTCTTTCATGAAGGATGGAGATCTGAAGCCAGAAAGTTCCAGAAAGTTTCAGAGTTTGTATAGATGCTGGTATATATGCAGGTAGTAGTATATATAGATCTAGTACTTAAACTTGATGTAAATAATTAGAAGCTATCGTCAAGGGGGAGTCTGTTGGTACATCCTGTGTGACGATAGCAGTCTAATCGATCTAACATTCTGGTTTAAGTAATATTCAAGGTATTGGGAAGTAACTAATGTTTGATATATATGTTTATGTATGTTTGACAGTTATTGATTGTGTGTTTGAACTTGATGTAAACATATTACAAGAAGTTCAAACATAAAGTTCAAAGATTAATTCAAGCATAAACATAAGTTTCATATACATGTGAAATGCTAGATTCGAATTATTTAAGGCTTGGCATTCGAATCTGTGATAGATTCGAATGTAGCCCTAGATTCGAATGAGAGCAGATTCGAGAATGTCACTATAGACAAACTCGAATGGGCCTTGGGCCAGATTCGAGTTTGGCCCATAACAGACTCGAATCAGGGTTTATAATTAGGGATAGACTCGAGATATTATTAGACTTTTTGCAGAATTCGTGAGGGATTAAGCATTAAGCGATCTCAAGTTTATCATCAGCGTTAGTGCCTTTTCGGAGAGAATCAGTTCGTAGGATCGTTCGTGTGTCGTTCGTTCAGCCTCTGATAGTCTCCGTGTTTCGCGCGTGAGAGTTGTTTCCATCTACCCGTTAACGAGGATTCCGCACTCGTTGACGGCTCCGCGTCTAGATAGATCTCGTAGTGGTAGACCTTACAGATGTGAAACCTTAGGTTCACCCTAAGGTATGAGAACAAGGAGTATGTTCTCGATGAGAAAATTCCCTCTGTTAATGAAAACTCAACCCAAGAGGAGATTGACGCTCACCAGAAACATTATGATGATACAAACAAAGTGTCATGCATCATTACATCCTCTATAAGCCCTGAGCATCAAAAGAATTTTGAAAACACTTGGGCTTACGATATAAACCAACAGCTGAAGGAAATGTTTCAGGGTAAGGCAAGTAAAGTATGCCTTGATGTGGTTAAGTCCCTCATGGCTTGCAAGACCAAACCTGGAGCATCCATTTGCGCTTTCGTCTTGGAGATGAAAGGGTACTTTGACAGGTTGGAATCCCTGAACATGATGTTTGAAACTGATTTTTCCATAAACCTCATCCTATCTGGTCTGCCCGTTGTCTACAACCAGTTTGTGGTCTCATATCAGATGAATCTGGATGAGAAAGAGACCTCAATCGAAACTCCAAAATCTGCTACAAACTGCTGAGCAAGGTATCAACAAGGTTGATGTGCCAGCAGCTCCTGTGTTTTCCATTGGTCAAAATTCAAAGAAAAGGAAGTCGTCTAATTCCAACTGGAAGAAAAAGACCACAAATGGAAAGTCCAACCGTGGGCCTAAGAGAAAGATCGACTCTTAAATTGCGCCAACAAGTGATCCAAAGGAAGCAGTGTGCTTCTACTGCAACACTAAAAGGGACATTGGAAGCGTGGAGTGCCCTCAATATCTAAAGGACCTTAAAGACGGAAGGGGCGAAAGGAAAGTCATTCAGGTATGTTTATGATCAAATTCCCTAATACTACAATTTCTAATCTGTGGGTCCTGGATACAGGGTGTGGTACTCACATTTTGTCACACCCCGCTAAAGCGGAAACACGAGATGTAACAGTGTTGTGATCATAACATAAGTTAAAGATCAAATACCATACATAGTAAAAGTTTTAAATACAAATTTAAAGGAAATTGTTCTATGGTTACAACCATATCGAAACTTCAATTAATAAAGTGCTTGATAAAAATGTGAAGACTTCTTCAAGCAAACCAAAACATGCATATCGTAGTGACCCGATTTTTAAGCATGATTCCCTGAAAAGCATGCTAAAAAGGGTCAACTATTGAAAATAGTTGGTGAGTACACGGTTTATGTAAAAACAAACAATCTATTTTACATAGTATAAAACATGTCAAAATTTGAGTGTTGGTTTCGTGGTGTTGCACATCGTAACCCGTTGTATGCATAATTAGAGAATAGCACCTCCTACTCAAACCTAAGTCCAAGTACCCCGTCTTATGGGTATAGTATGACAAAGGAACACTCCACATTGTACACCGTGAGTGGGTGGCCACCAAGTATTCATATCAATAGTTATATTCGGCTTGATAAAGTGAGTTAATGAGTAGACCGGTGTTTCGGTTTCATTCACTAATCAAGATTACATACATACCAAGTGCAAAGAGTATCATAACAATGTAAAATTCAAAAGTATAACCACAACCACGTTTGCATGCATAGCATAAACGAGTTTGAAAGTATATCGATAGTTGGCATGCATAAGGATAAGCAAGTTTGTAAGTATATCATGAGTTTGCAAGAATGTAACATGCTTTTCCTCCAAAACGTTAAAAATAGTAAAAAGGGATCGTGAATGTTCACATCGCTTCGAGTGAACGGGTGACGTTTGCAAGGTTTCAATCCTAAACACATCTAACGTCCTCTTATAACACATGGTGGGAATTCTATGTAAGTATGTATTTTAAACCTTTAAAACCGTAGATTATACTTAGTTTCTTTTATATTTTCATACAATGCCATATTTGTTCATAAATCATTTAGATGTATGGAATATTTTTGTTTATAGTTTAGTTTTTATTTTGCATGGAGTTAGAATAAATAAAATGAATGGAATAAAGTAGAATACATGATTTATTTTTATGAAGTATCTGAATATAAGACCAACTTTGTGATTGCAAAGTGATAATGGACAAAATACAATCTGTCCATATTTGATGACCTCACTTTGCAAGCGTCTTTCGTATATTTAAATTTCTAATCATGTCATAATATTTTTTTATGTAAAACTTCAGTGTTTTAGGAAGATGTTGGTATATTGCACACATTTTTTTGGAGATGTCTAAGTCTACTTTAAAAATTATACAAAAACAGAAGTCCAGAAGGTTAAGCAGATTGCACACCTTTCTTGCATGGACTGTTTGCAGGGTCAAACCTCAATGGATTTGATTGAGACAATAATCATTTGAAATCTAACTCATAATACTAAAATACAGAATTGGATTCGAGTTATTTGGAGCATTATTTTGAGCGTTATGGTATTTACAAGTTAATTGAATATTCTGCCTCATTTTTACTTTTTGCACACTTAACTTTAAAAATACGTTTTCATACCCAAATCTAACTGGAATCTCTTAAAACTAAATGAGTTGGAAAGCTAAATCATTAAATTAATTTCCAGAAAAGAAATCAGGTCATTTGGAACAATAATGAGTGAGATATGACTATTTGAAGTGATGAGTGGAAAGCTGTCAGAAACACCTTGAAGACAGCATGCATTTTCTTTAAAGATCAAACACTTGCATGCATATATAT
>JAANYP010001382.1:0-12285 GCA_020465985.1 Centrapalus pauciflorus
CTTATTGTGGATTGGAAAGTCATCTTCTTGTGCTGTTGATCTCCATGATGTTGAAACAAATGTGCAATTTTCAGCCAGCCCATAGGACGGGGCAACCGAGGAAGCGTTCAGACCAAATGGTCTGAACGCTTTAACAAATTGCTTAATGGCTTCGTGGTATATTGGTTCATTGATAATTATCAAATTCCTCATGGATGTTAGGTTTATCGGAAGGTGTTCATTGTCAAAAGCTTGACCTCGTTTAACCACCAACGGCAATGTGAATGAGGGTACGGGAGTGCAAGTCGCCTTGAACTTTGTTATCAACTCGAGCCATATCCTAGGTCGGTTGATGAACGTGTTTGGCGAGGTTAACACACAACTTGCTCCCGAAACGATTGTCAACAAGAGGAACATAAGTCCACAATCATGGTATTGGGGTAGCCACGAAGTTATGATGCTATTTGGATGGAGATCGTAAGATTTTCGAGCTACTCTTACATTATGAGCTGCTGCTCCTGCAGTGACCAAAACAGGCTTAGGTATCCCGGTTGCACCAGAAGTGTACTGAACCAAGTACACCTCTTCTGTCTTGCAACCGCGATACGATGAATGTAAGCTCTTGTTTGTAAGGCTTATATTTTTCTCCATAAGGTTTTCCACTGCAATCCATGCCATATTTCGCAACAATTTAGAGAGGGGGCTTTCAGGATTCGAAACCTTGATGTATTGTTGGACCTTCGCAATGTAATCCTTGTCCATGATAGCCGCTTTTGGTCTCGTTTGAGACAAAACACGAATCAAGTGATGGTTATCATTGTTTGAAAATTTTAAGTTTGGAGGCATAACAGGAACTACCATGAGTCCAGCTCGTTGACATCCAAATAGGATCTCAACAAGCTTGAGCCCAGGGGAGCATAAGATAACGATGGTATCACCCCTTTGAAACGATAGTAAAAGTTGGGATGAAATTGAGTTTGCGGCATTGTTTAGCTCCTCATAAGTGATACTCGAGTATTTTGGTGAGGCGGGCAAACTGTCTTCGGCCCAAATGAAAGCCGGTTTGGACCGGAAGTTGGGAAGGTTAGCCCACACCGGGAGGTATTGATCAACCACCGGCTGGTCTGGGAAACAAGGGTCATAATTCTCAAAGCTCATTGTTTTTCTTGTAAGTTATTGAGCATATCAAGTGTTTGTTTTGGCTGCTCTTATATAGAAACAAAAAAAAGGTAGTTTTATACTTTTTGACCTTGCAATTTTGTCTAATTTCATTTCAACACCTTAAGGTTTATCTAGTACTCATTCAAACACCCTGTCCCGGCCAATTGGCTCACAAAAATAAATTGTAGTTGATTGGATTCGTGTATGTTTATTTCTAAATATGTTCTTATTATGGTCGGTTTAACCAATTCTTCGTAGTTTCTGTCACAAGTCAATTTAATTATTCTTTAGTCCAGTAGCATGAAGATTTTATTTTAGGGCTAATTGCTAAAAATAGAAATAATTTTATGCATTTTAAACATTTATAGTAACATTATTTACTTTTTATTATTAATAGCATCAACTTTTACATTTTTTTTTATCATTTATAGCAAAACTTAAAAAAGTTGTTGCTATAATTGATAAAAAGAATTCAAAAGTTAATGCTATTTAAGGCGTAAAATACAAAAGATGATGTTATTCATATGAAAAATACAAAAATTGATACTATTAGTGATAAAAAATAAATAATGTTGCTCTAAATGTTAAAAAGTCAAAAAGTTATTATTATTTTAGTAATTAACCCTTTATCTTAACTAAAAAGATATTTTTAAATCTCAGTTAACATACAGAAGTGGTTGTGCAGCTAGCCTTTAAAGTTTAAACTAGTTAATTTATTGTTAGGATATCTTTTACGCTTTATCTAATATTGCTAGTAAAAGAATAAGTTTTTCGAAGATCGAGTACGTCATTTTTTATTGAATAATTTAACTTTATAAAATTTGAGTTTGAATGCAAAGATTGTTATCAAATTTATAAGACTTTTTACTCAAAATTTTATGGAGTGTCTCCGATCCAATGTAGGTGCGTTTTTAGCTATAGGTTTACCAAGTTTCTTTAGATGTCATCGAGATTTTTTCAAAGTATTCAAACTTATAACTTTTTTATGAACGGATTCGAACTTAATTTATAACTACCTAACATGTATAGTCTAGCTAATTTAGTGATCAAAGTGCAACTAAGACAATATAAAAGAGAGAAAGGGAAATTACCAATTTCTAAGAAGATTATTTAGTATTTGATGGATAGGCAGTAAGCATATTAATTACAAGACAAAATGCACATAAAAAAGATTATGAAAACAATTAATGTGACCTTGACAGCAGAATATTACTCGAATTTAGGCAAATTTACTATTTTTTTAGAATAATATTCTCCAAGAATATCCTAATGTGATTGTAAATCTTTGTCCTGATGTTAACGTCTACATACTCTAGACGGCAAATCTAATGATTCATCGAGTAACTATAATATTCCTGTGTTAATGCTAATAACAGCAGACCAATTAATGAATATCGCTAACATTAACAAGCTTGATATAAGCAAGTTAGACAAATTTATGTAAAACTAGATTTCGTTATCGTGCAAGTTACACGGTTTAATTTGTGTAAAAGCTTGGTATAAGCAAGGTTAGACCGATATAATCATATGTATAAAAAACTAAAAGTGTATTTCGTTCTGTTGGGTGTTATCGAATCTTGTTATGAACTAACACTATGTTTGTTACACAGAATTAAGGCTAGGGAAATGGAAATAAAGGGAATTCTCATGTTTGTTAACATGAGAATTCCCTTTATTTCCATTTCCCTAGCATTAATTCTCTGTACCAAACGCACCCTAAGTGAATACTTAAGTGTTCATTTATATATATTATTAAATAAATTAAATGTTAATTCTTGAATCCGATCTTGGAGTTACATTCGCAAATGGTGGGGCTAGATCAAAGCAGGTACTTTGCTTGTGCTAGTTTTTGTTGTCGCAATGGCTAGGTCAAGTAGTTCTAATTGATCGCATCGTCCAAGTCCAAGTTGTTGTTCGTTGTGCCGGTTGGTGGATATGGAGAGCAAGAAACACAAAGGTTTTTATTAAGGTGAAGCGAACTTTCATAAAAATCATGGACGACATTATAGCCATTTCATAATTCGTGATCAAACATATATAAATCTAATATAGTACATAATTTATTCAAAATTTACCAATGTCACATGATTTCTGTAGTTATTTGACACATAGATTCATCATCGTCAATGTTTAATCTTGCTATTATATGGGGAATTCTAACATAATATATATCTTAAATTACGCCTAATAAGAAACTTATTTTGGCTAAATATTTGTCGTGAAAATAGAGAAAGAAAAGTTATTAATTAGATGAGCTCTATACATATCTTATTCAAAATTTACCAATGTCACATGACTTCTGTAGTTAATTGACACATAGATTCATCACCGTCAATATTTTAATCTTGGGGAATTCTAACATAATATATATTTTAAATTACGCCTATAAGAAACTTATTTTGGTTAAATATTTGTCGTGAAAATAGAGAAAGAAAAGTTATTAATTAGATGAGCTCTATACATATGTTATTCAAAATTTACCAATGTCACATGACTAGCTTCTGTAGTTAATTGACACATAGATTCATCACCGTCAATATTTTAATCTTGGGGGAATTCTAACATAATATATAGTTTAAATTACGCCTAATACGAAATTTATTTTGACTAAATATTTGTCGTGAAAACAGAGAAAGAAAAAATATTAGTTGTGAGGAAAGATATTACTCACCACGCATTGTGAGAGACTTGTATTTCACTATATATAGACATGTACAGAGAGGATAAATATAGAAAAGATATACAAAAGAGATATACAAGGAAGAGATAAGGAAGTCTAACTAATTGCTAATAATATGGGAGTTAGGTGAGGTGACTTGTGAATCACATTTATTACCCCCCTTCAAGCAAAGCGTGGGGTTTAAACCAACGTGAAGCTTGTCTCGGAAGAACTCAAACAAGGGTCGTCGTAAGCTTTTCGTGAAAATGTCAGCCACTTGAAGATGCGAAGGAACAAACTGAGTAGAAAGCTTCTGAGAGGTAACTAATTCGCGAACGAAGTGATAGTCGATATCAATGTGCTTTGCTCGTTTGTGAGCCACCGGATTTTGACTGAGAAAAATAGCGCTACTGTTGTCACATAGAAGAATCGGAGGTCGAGGTGAAATAACCTTTAGGTCTCTCAATAAATAAGTAATCCAAACAAGCTCCGCAGAAGCATTTGCCATAGCACGGTACTCGGACTCACAGCTGGAACGAGAAACTGTTGGCTGCTTTTTGGCACTCCATGAAACGAGGTTATTGCCAAGGAAGACGGAATAGCCATAGGTGGAGCGACGTGTTTCGATGCATCGAGCCCAATCTGCATCGGAATATCCAAGCACAGTCGGAAGGGAACCGCGGGTAAATGATAGGCCGAAAGAGACTGTTGCTTTCACATAACGAAGAATGCGCTTCACTGCATTAAAATGAGCAGTCGTAGGAGCCTGCAAATATTGGCTAACAGAGTTGACTGCATACGCAAGGTCCGGACGAGTGATCGTTAGGTATTGAAGAGAACCGACTAGAGAACGGTAAAGAGTTGGATCCGAAAAAGGTTCACCAGCACTACCAAGATAGGAGTCAGCAGCTAGAGGAGTAGAGACAGGCTTTGCATCCAACATTTTAGCACGAAGTAAAATATCGCGAGCATATTTCAATTGACTCAAGAAAAGACCATGCTCGTTATACGCAACTTCTAGCCCAAGAAAATAATTTAGCTTGCCAAGATCTTTTATAGAAAACTCTTCATGCATGCGACTGGTAAGTTTTCGAAGTATTAACGGATCACTTCCTGTCAGGATAATATCGTCAACGTAGACAAGTAGGTAGACTAGAAGTGCTCCCTTGTGCAACACAAATAGGGAAGTGTCGGCTCGACTACACACAAACCCGAGGCTAACAAGAAAGGAACTAAGACGTTGAAACCAGGCTCGTGGTGCTTGTTTCAAGCCATAAAGCGCCTTTTTAAGACGACAAACATGTGTGGGAAACTGTGGATTAATAAAGCCGGGCGGTTGCTCCATGAAAACGGTTTCAGAGAGATTTCCGTTGAGAAAGGCGTTCTTTACATCGAGTTGGTGCAAAGGCCAATTTTTCATAACGGCCAAGGATAGAACCACACGCACTGTAGATGCTTTGACTACCGGACTAAATGTGTGATGGTAATCAAAGCCAGGAAGTTGAGTGAAACCTTGAGCTACTAGGCGGGCTTTATGACGATCAATGGACCCATCAGAAAGATATTTTGTCCGAAAAACCCATTTGGATCCCACAATGTTCGTATCAGGAGGTCGGGGAACAAGATCCCAAGTATGATTAGTACGAAGAGCCGATATTTCATCATTCATTGCAGCAACCCATTTAGGATGTTTGGAAGCAGACTTATAGCCTTTTGGTTCTGTTGTTGCTAATAGTGATGAAATAAGAGAAGATGAAACTGCAGTAAAATCCACAAAATGTTTCGGTTTATGAATACCGACACGAGCTCGCGTTATCATAGGATGAAGATTAGTGGCTGGCACATCAGTAGGAAGGTGTACAGGCTGTGCCAGAGTATCAGAAACACGTGAGGAAGATGCAGAGGGGTGTTGCGTGATACTAGGTTCCGAAACATCAGGCGACATTGTTGGACAAAGTCGACATGAAGTTTGCATATGGGCTGGTGTAGTAGACTGTGTTGACGAAGCGAGTGGTGGTTGAATCGGCAGTGGTGAAGGATTTTGCTCGTCAAAATTAGAGAAGTCTAATTCAGCTGGAGATAGAGATGATGTTCCCCCTGCAAGTGGAAAATATAATTCATCAAAGTGAGCATGCCTAGTAATATTGTAGGTCCCGAAAGGTTCCCAAAGTATATAGTAATAAACTGTAGAGGGGGGGTGAATACAGTATTTAAAAACTACACACTCTTTTTCTCAATGTTTGTATGTATTATCAACAAATGTTAATTACAAACAAGCTTGACTGCGGAATTGTTCAAGCTGAGATGACAGAATACAACAGTATGGTTTCTAGTCTAAGACACACTCAAACTAGATTACAATGAACACACTCACTAAGATGCACTCACTGTATTTTACAAGACTTTAAGGAACAGCTTTGGTAAACAGCTTAGACACACAGAAGCTTGTTTACAGAAGATTTGCATGCATGAATATCACACTTGCACGTTCACTCTTGGTTTAAGCACTTAGCTTTCTTCACATTCTTTCTGACCTTAGAAGCTTCCTTTTATACTCACTTAGAGGATCTAAGAGAAACATCTTCATTGGGCAGAATGAAAAAGGAGAAGTCTTGTTTGAAAAGACAATATAACTTTTCTGCACTTTTCTGAAAAGCAGACTTGCCTTCTCTTGTGCAGAACTTTTGTCTTTTTACTTTCTACTGTTGCATTGCCTTTAACCATTTTAGGAATGTCAACTTTGCGTCTTTCTTCCTTGTAAAGGCCTATTTTGATATAAGAAAAAGGTCTGTCACCCTTTTTCAAATATCCGTTTGTCTTCATGTAACAGAACAGCTTGGGCAGGCTGAGCGGTTCTGCTTTCCACTTTGTCTTCAACTGTGTAAACTGATCTGGTAGTTAAAAACAATACATGATGACTTGGAAACAAATTCCATAAAGTGTTTAGCCTGTTCACAAAGAACAGGTTCTGTTCACAAAGAACAGAACACTTTAAAAATGCCCAAGCTGCTCAACAGTGTAGAGCAGCGTAGACAGTTTATGTCCAGCCTGATCAGCAGACTGATCAGCTTGGACAAACTGTCTTGGTTGCAACACATGCAACGTATAGAACAGCTTTAGACTGATATTGCAAATCATTTTCAGGTTTCAATAAGGCATATAACAGGCCTTAAATTCAACCTTCAAATGTATCAACAGGTTTGATTATAAAATCTCCCCCTCAGATGTAGAGCAGGTTTGACTGAGGCCTTTTTGTGCCTAACAATCTCCCCCTATTTGCAATAACCAGTCCAAGCTGGTTTTGTCAAAAATCACTATATATTTTTACAGTACATTTGCTGAAATAAAATTACAACATTACAGTAAAGTAAAAGATCAGTTTATATATACACTGATTCTTGACTATATTTGAACAACATATGTTCTTACAAAAGTACAACTAATGTGCTAATGTATTTTACAACTAATGTAAAAAATAAAAAAAATTACAACTAATGTAATTGTGTACAACTAATGTACAGAATGTACAACTAATGTACAAGATTTGGACTGTTTGAGACGGGAGCAGATAATGGCAAGCCTGTCCAACTAATGGACAGCTTCCATTCTTCACCTACCCAGATGGCAGGTGGACTTCATTCGACAGGGGGTGGCATCCCTTCTTTGAATCTTTTTAAAAGTTCTTCCCTTGTTTCTTCATGTTCTTCAAGTTCAGCTGTAAGAAACATAAAGTTAGAACTTTGGAGCTCACCTCTGTCATAAAATCCTTTCAGCTCTTCCCAGACAGCTGCTCTCCATTGGCTGGACTGACTGAAGGAGGTGGCAATTCTGAAGGCTGCAAGCTGCTTAAGACCAACTTTGTGTAGGTCAGAAGCTCTTTGAAAACATTTCTTCTGAGATAAGGGATCCACAAAAAATGCCCCTAACTCAGGCTCTTCAATCACTTTGCCATCTTCAAATTCAACTCCTTCAGGCAGGCTGTGGTCAACTCCTTTAATTTCCACAGCATAATCTCCTTGTTCAATCATCATAAGGAGTTCTTCCAGCTCTGAATCTCTCTTTTTCCTTCTGGCCTTGATTTTAGGGGATGTCACAGAGACACCCTCTTTGACTTCTTTAGGGATCAGGCCCAACTCACTCACTCTCTCCATCAGCTTCTTTATGTATGCCCTGATAGTCTTAGCCGTTTCTGACTTAGACTGGCTCAGGGCAACTGCCAGTTCCACCCATTCCCTGTAACCCATTTGAGCCACATCAGCGTGATCATATGATTCCAATTCAGGGCCTGTTGCACCCATCCTTGTGATCTGAAGTTTCCACTGAGTGCCTTTTCTTGATATGGGAACAGCTTTGACAATTCCTTCCTTGGCCAGCCTTCTAGTAGCAACATCATGAAATTTCTTTTTGGCCAAGTTGTCAAAATGGAATTTGGCTCTGGCAGAAGGTACTGTTGATTTGGTCACTGAGACCTGAGTACCTTTTTCCACTTCCTTCCCTTTTTCTCCTGCTGATTGCTTGGCAGCTTCCATTATTTTCTTTTGCACCTCCAAGGTAGACATTTTTATTTTCTTTGCTTCTTGGAGGGCAAGAGACTTAGCAGCTTTGGCAGATTGTTCTTCTTTTCTTAACTCTTCCAGAGCCTTAAGTTGTTCTTCCCTAAACTCAAAGTATTTGTGCATAGGGAGGCCCATCTCTTTGGCTCTGGCTTTGTGAAACTGAGTTTCTGCCTGTTTCTGCTCAATAGGATCCACCGCTGCCTTTTCTTTTCCTTTAGCTGCTGCTTTAGGGACAGCAGCTTCAGGAATACTTTCTTCTTCTTCTTCTTCTTCTTTTTCCTCTGAAATAATAAGGTGCCTCCTTTTGCTGCTAGGCCTGTCCTCAGGAATGACTTCCTCCCCCTTAGACTGAGCAGGGTTTGGAGAGCCAGCCTGAGTAGGCATAGCAGCTTGGGAAGCACCTTCAGCTGCACCTGTTTCTGCTGGTTGATCAGTTTGGGTTGCAGACACTGGTATCTCCTTAGGAGAAGGAATCTTCTCCCCCTTAGACTTAGTCTTCGAGGCAGATGATTTCTCCCCCTTTGAAGGAGATGATGCAGCGACTTCAACCCCTGGTCTGCCTGAAGACACAAAGTCAGCAGGCTTGCCAGCAGGTTTGGGAGGTTTAGGACCAACAAGGCTGTTCACTAAGTAAGCCAAGTTGTCCTTCACCTCACCAAGCTGGGAAAGACAGTTTTGAAGAGAAGAAGAATGGGAATCAGCAAAAGTGGTCAGCTTAACAATGTTGTCTCTATCAGAAGCTGTGAACAACAAACTTTGGAGCTGTGCAAGATGAAGTTCAAGAGAATCTTGCACATCAGCAAGGTTTGATGACACAGAATTTGATAGAGAACCTATAAGAGTGTTCAGGCTGGCCAATGTGGAAGGAATGGTAGTATTACAGGAAGTGAGGAGAGAGGACAGCTGTTGAGAAATAGCTGTCATAGAGGACACAGAGTCCTGTTGTGAGGAGAGGATAGAGGAAAGAGAGTTGGATACATTTTGCAGCTGTGCAGTGAGTGCAAGCAGCTGTGGAGAGTGGTCAGCTTGTGGAGTAACTGGGAAGGATTCTTTAAACGTATCAAAGAATCCTTTGAGCTGCTCAGACACAGAGTCTGAGATTATGGATGGTAGGGAGTGCATGGTATGTTCCAAAGAACCAACTTTGTTGGTCAGCAATGAAAGCTGATCCTTCAAAGGCAGGTCTTTGGGAGATGGTGGTGTATGGGTGGACTGTTTGGAGTGAGTAGATGGAGAAGATGATGATGAGGCTGGTGTTTGAGGATGAGAGGGAGAAGGAAGAGAAACTTTGGACAATAGTTCCATAGCCTGGGCAAAAGTAAGGTGGCCCAGGTTAGAGGGATCAAGGGGTCCTTCAGCAGCGGCTGTAGCTGCATCATTAGGAGAAGGAGATGATGTTTGGGGCCTCTCAGATGCTGCTTGTGTTGCAGCACCCTCATGAAGACCAGTGGTGGTTCCCTCTGCAGTGCCTTGGTCTAAAGGCACCTCATCATGGGGAGATGGGATATGCATTTCAACATCAGCAGTGGTGAAACCTGCTGATGGAATTTGCATTGAGGGATCAGCCTCACCAGAGGGATGGTATGATCCCTGAGGTTCATCAGCTTGTGTTGTTGGTCCCTCAGCAGCTGTTTGGTGTTGAACAGCTGAATCATGGGGAACAGAAGTTTGAGGCTGAGCTGCTGATTGGTCTATATCAGCAGCGTGGGCACCTCGTGCAGACTCAGGGTGTAAGGAGATATGAGTGGGGGACAGTGTGGACTCAGTGTGGAGCGGAGAGGGCTCCTGTCTTTCAATATCCTCAGCCTGTTGGGAGGCTGGGATAGTTGATGTGGGTATCTCCATTTGTACAACTGGTTCCTGTTGGGAGGAACCAGAGGGTCTAGGCTGACTCAAGGGTGACTCAGGCTGGAGTGAAGCAGGCTCCAAATGAGCTGAACCTTCTCCCAAAATAGGAGAGGCAGCTTGGGTTGCTTCTTTTACAACTGAACCCTGTTGAGAGGGAACAGAGGAGACTGTTTTCTGGGCTAGTTTCTTTTTGGCTAAGGATTTTCTTTGATAACGAATGGATGAAGTGGGTGATTGTGGAGAGGAGAGGGGATCGGTTTGGACTGGATGGGAGACTGGGTCAGGAACAGTGGGGCTGGACTGTTCCATAGTCTCTTGTGCCACAGAGGCACCAGCCACAAAGGCTTCAGGCTCAACAGATGAGCCAGGGTGAGGAATCTGCTCTTCCTCAGCCACAGAGGCTAAGGGAGCAGACTCAGCTTGAGCTGTTTTGGCCTTCTTTTTAGCAGGCCCAGCTTCAGCTGCCAAGGTCCTTTTTACCAACTTAGACCTGGCTTTGGATTTTCCACCGGGAGCAGCAGTGACTGGATCCACCCTCACAGCAGAGGGTCCTTCCACTAAACCCAACAGCCTCCTCATTGGTGTTGAGAGAGGAGGCTCATTTTCCAGTACAGGAGTATGAAACACCCTATTCCCTATCACAGGGAATGCAGCAGTTTTAAGTAGGGGTTGAGAGTGATATAGATGCTCACCACAGACATGGCAGAAGATGAGACTCAGGAACCTGGGATATCTGACAGCTGCTGGTCTTGTCTCTTGTTGTACCAGGTTTCTCATGTTCAAGAAGATCCATTTGGCCATGTCAAGTGTAGTCCCATCCACCAGCTGAAGGACTATCGGCACTTCATCTCTACTAAGTTGGTCAAAGGAACCAACCTTGCTGCTGAACGACATTGCCACAGAGGCAAATAAGAAGTTGTAAGTAGGTGATAACTCCTTCCTGTACAAAGTAGCTCCAACCTTGGGTTCTGCCACACCACAGAAGCGTAGCAGATTGCCGATTTGCTCATTTTCAGGCTGAGGGAGATCATAGTTCTCAGCCACTGGAAGATGAAGAACTTCCCTCAAAAGATCGACTGTAATCTCAATGGTTTGAGTCCCATTGAGAATAGTACCTCTGATAACCTTAGTGTTTGGATTGTAGGAGCAGGTGTACCAGAACTCGTATACCATCTCCTGGTACAGGACACCAGGAGATGCAGTCAGGGCATAGTTCAACGGATGAACTTGCAGAAATTCCACCATTTGATCGTAACCCTTTCCCACATAGTTTTTGGGGATTGTGAGGTTTGCTATGTAGTTGGTGGGTTTCAGGGTCAGCATCGTGGTGACAGAAGGATGTTTAACAACATCCTCACCAACGAAAACTGGCAGAAAGGGATTGGGTCTGTGAGCCATTTGGGAAATTTGAAGGTTTGAGGAAGCAAAAGACACTTAGTCGATTTTAGGGTTCTTGAGAATTTCTGGGAATGATGAGGAAGACGAAGATGAAACAAGATGGTGGTATTTATAGGATTTTGAATGGTCGTGTGCATGAGAGAGAAAAGATTTGGGCGGTTTGATTTGAAATGTTTGTTAACGGAAAACGGAACGGTTGTCCATGTCAGAAACATTGTCAGACCACTTGACCTTTTTGATCACTAACACACGTAACATACTTTATCCGCAGTAATTAAGTTAAATAAAACATAATTTAAGAAACTTAATTATGAAGAAAGGTAATTAAACTGTTGGTCTACGCTGATGGTCAAACCTGTGATGATCAGGGTCAACAAGGTTCTCAGTCTTCAAGCTGTTCTTCCTTCAAACTGTTCCTTCAGCCTGCTCTCCTTTGTGAGAACAGGTTGAGTTCAATAGATGAACAGGTTACAGTGTGAAGAAGTGAACAGGTTGAAGACTGAACCATCAGAGCAGGCTGGACGAATAAACAGGTTAAACTGTTTTTGTTCAGCCTGTTGTATGTTCAAGCTGTTCAAGTTTTTCAGACAAATGACTAAGTACAGAACATGTTTAACCTGTTCTGTCTAAGCTGTTCAGAGAAACTTGAGCAGTGTGAGACATACGAATTATTAGACCGTTGAG
>JAANYP010001383.1:0-202553 GCA_020465985.1 Centrapalus pauciflorus
TTCTATCTGCCTCGCTGCTTCAACTATCTCTAAATAACTCTTATACTTCATCACCTTCATCGGGTGTCTATATCTCGGGTTAGGACCTCCACGAAATCGGTTCATCTTTCTTTCCTTAGTGGCTACTTGATACGAAGAATAGCCACAGAGCGGCGAGAATTCGTGCTCATACTCGTCTACTGATTTGGTACCTTGAGTTAGTTGCATCAGTTGGACCTCCATTTTGTCTTGCTGGTCAACAGGACAATACTTCATGTTAAACATGTCAAGAAAATGGTCCCAGTCTAACGTCTGGATGACCTCTTCACCATAAATGCTTCTCTATGCCTTCCACCAGGCACGAGCAGCGCCGACGAATAGAGCAGATGCATAACTCACTTTTCTTTGATTCTAGGCAATCTGAGAATCTAAAGATTTCTTCAGTGTCGCTTATCCAATCCAAAGCCTGGATTGGATTTACAGCCTTTCGACTGTGCGATTTGGGTATCATGGTTAGAGTTATCAGAATCAGACTATCATTTTGGGCTTGTTTTTCTTTTCGCTTATTCTTCTTATCAGCACTTCTTTTGGCTTCGGACTCATCTCAAGCCCGAAATTGTTCTTGCATATTCTTATTTTGTTGTTCAGATGTTGGGCTAATAGTTGTTGTACCATTTCAAACATCTGGTGGGGAGTCATATTGTTGGGGAAATCACCTTATCCTGATCCAGACATCTTTACTGAAAATTAAAAATCATGTGACTATCAGTTTATAGACTTAGAGCAATGTACCCTTATTCCCATCCTTACAGTCTGTACATCCTATCTCAGTTCAAAACACCTAAATGATTGATACATATGTATTGCTTCAGTTTGAGACAAAGTATTACCCATATAATACTTGATTCACTCAAACTATGGTCTCTGATACCATCCTGTGAAGACCTCCCCTTACGGGGCAGCCCTCAGTGTCTAGGTCCCACATTTATGCAATACGATATCAATCATAACTAAGATAGAATAATTAAGTTGCAGAATTATAAATTACAGGTACAAACATTAGGATAAGTTTAATACAATTTTAGTACGAATTACAGTTATCAAATTAAACTTATAAAAGGTACAAACTGGTCTAATACATTTCATCATAAAATCAAAGCAAATCTAGCTAGACCACCACAATTTATCATCTTGAAAGCTGTACCAAAACGGTCATTGGAGTAGTGGTCTATGAAAAACTTCACTTGATCTTTGGTGACATAAGAAATAGGTCCGGCAGGTGCTTTCCCTATATCTTTTCCTGTTAAAAGGTTTTACAACAACTATAAGCAATGCTTAGTGAGAATATAGATTTATCAGATTACATGCATTTCAACAAGCGGATCATGGGTATCTAGTGTGATATATCTTGACTGCCGCTGTAGCCATGCATGATTGGGACATATTAAATTAGATTTGGATGATGTCCAGGCCAAGCTCACACTTTTAGTTGAAGCTATCCACTCAATATTGGGCTAGCTACCAGTAAACATCGTGGGGGGAGCATCGGAGTAATAGATACCAAGTTCAAAAGAACTACTGACATAGAAAGGTCTAAAACAATAGACCGACAAGGCTAGACATGCTAAGCTGAATGAATACATCAAATATACGAGCAATGATGAAAGCATAAATAATCAAGGTCATGATAGCAATATCAACTTATAACAATAACTGAATTGAACTGTAAGTACAAAGTATGCAAAATGATAAGTCAAATAGCCATCATGATCCACAGGGCATCACCGAACCATGGTGTGCACAGGTTACGATCCAGCTGAGCATAAATGAATGCCAAGATAAACTATCATCAACAATATGTCTCAACCGGAATCTAGCATGTAAAACTGAATATCTATAACTCACTGTTTACTGAATTAATCTGAACTGTTGACTTTATCAAGCAGATTTCTCGATCACTTGAATTATCTCAGGATTTAATCTTTGACTTTCTAGACTTTGGCTTTGATTTACAATCTTTGACCCACTTTCAATAACTTTAAACTTTAATACTTTGTTCAGAATTTATCTGAACCTGTCAGAATTTTATCATTGCAAGAACTTGGCTTTTAAACTTTAATTGAAATGATTCTGATAACTCATTAACTCATATTAAGTCATTTTACCCTTTTTTTGTTCATTTGAAGTCTTAAAGATATATATATATATATATATATATATATATATATATATATATATATATATATATATATATATATATATATATATATATATGTATGTATGTATAAGAACATCTCATAAACTTTGTACTTTAATAAACATAATTATATTTCATCCTTACTTTAGAAAATGATAAGGCTTTTATTTTGTTATTCTAAAATCATTCGAAATGGGCATCCTGAAATGGGTCATCCGAACTAGGCCATCCGAATTGGGCCATCCGAAGTGGGCCATCCGAATTGGTGCCTCATCCGAATTCGGATCCCAACCGAATTCGGATGCAACAGCTTGAAATTTTTCCCAGATTTATTTTAACACTTTACACATATTTTGTGACTGAAAATTATTAATATCAGTTTAAATGCACTCTTTTAACACTTTAAACATAAAAACAAACATAATACATACCAAATTAGCCTCCTTTTTGATTCTTTTTAACAGTCCATCGAACATACATACACACAAAAACACATAGAAATTTTGAAAATCATATTTATAGTTCGAATCAGAGGTTGAAATTTGGTATATTACTTCTATGATACTCGATTTATACTAATCCATAAGAATATATAACATGCATCCATAATCATGTCCTAAATTTTAGATTCGGTTTTCCTAAAAAACCGAACATCAAAGCTTGAAATTTTGGAATTTTAATTAAATCTTACCTTGAAATCATGTAGATTCTTGATATTTGATGTTTGTATGTTACTTCCTTGTCTTAAATTCAGATTTATTGCAAGAATTAATGATTCTTTGGTGAAGAAGATGATGAATGCCGTAAGTTGTAGTAAGGGAAGGAGAGAAATTTGGTTTCTTTAATGTGTGATAAATGAGAAATGAAAGAATTTGAGTCTTTTATTTCATATCTATCGGGTTTTGGCATTTTTAGTCCCTCAACATCTGATTTTTTTTAAAAATAAAGATTTCATTTTCATTTTTATCATTACTAACATAATTCCATTACTTAATTAAATTATGGATTTAAATAATGTAATTAATTTATGAATTCCTACTAACTTTTCTGAATTAAATAATTTCATTACTTAATTAAATTACAATACAAATAATGTAATTAATTTACATTATTATCTCAAAAACAGAATTTAAAGTCGGGTTAAAAGCTAGGTTGTTACAATTATGGATTTAATTATTATACTAAATTTGACGATATTATAGGTTCAACGAGACATTTCTGCAGATTGCCAATATGAAAGAAATTATGAATTCCTGCTAACTTTTCTAGTAACTCCAGACGGTAAGCTTGTGATCCGATTTTCTGAAGGATCTTGGAAGGTCCAATGTATCGAGGTTTCAGTTTACCCCGTCTTCCAAAATGAAGTACTCCTTTCCACGGGGAAACTTTTAGCATCACATAATCATCGACTTTGAAGTCAACTGGCCTATGTTTCTTATCTGAATAAACATTCTGTCGATCTTGAGCTGCTTTGAGTCGATCTCGGATTAACTTGATCTTATCTTGTGTTAACTGAAGAATCTCGGGTTCGGACAATGGCTTCTCACCCGCTTCTTGCCAACAAGTCGGAGTCATACATTTTTGACCATACAATGCTTCAAATGAGGCATCCCAATTGATGAGTGATAATTGTCATTGTAAGTAAACTCAACCAAGGGTAGGTGAGTATCCCAACAACCTCCAAAATCAATAATACATGCTCGTATTAGATCTTCAAGGGTCTAAATGGTGCGCTCACTTTGGCCCCCGGTTTGTGGGTGATACGTCGAACTCATTTTAATTCGAGTACCCAAAGCTTGCTGAAAAATATCCCAGAAACGAGAAGTAAAGAGAGAATCCCGATCAGATACGATTGACTTGGGAATGCCGTGGCGTGAAACGATCTTGTTGATGTAAATTTGAGCTAACCGCTTCAGAGAATACGTCTCTCGAATGGGAATGAAGTGAGTTGTCTTTGTGAGACGATCAACAATAACCCAAATACTATCATGCTGGCGCAAGGTCCTTGACAACTTAGTAACAAAATCCAAGTGATATGATACCACTTCCATTTCAGAATCGGAAGTGGCTGCATACTACCTTAGGGCTTCTTGTGTTCAGCTTTGACTTGTAGGCACACCAGACATTTCTCCACATAACTCCCCACATCATGCTTCAATCCTGGCCACTAATATTCAGCTTTCATGTCTCGGTACATCCAGGTACTACCGGGATGATATGAATATCTGGAATTGTGCGCTTCTTGTAACAAAATCTCATGAAGTCCGCCTATCTTTGGAATCCAAATCCACTCCTTATTGGTCTTCAACCCAAAAGAGTTATCGACTAACAAAGAAACTTGCCCGACCTGTCGGTCGGCCTTAAGGTTATCAGATTGGAGTGCTTCACCTTGCCATTTCCGTATGTCCTCAATAATTGACGGTCTAACGGATACATAGTTAAGCACATAATGAAGTGCTTCTTTCCGGTCTCTGTACATATTTCGACTAAGAGCATCAGCCACCACGTTGGCTTTACTGGGATGGTAAAATATTTCACAGTCGAAATCCTTCATCAACTCAATTGCTCGTTGTTGTCTCATATTAAGATTCGGTTGATCAAAGATATACTTTAAACTCTTATGAGCGATATAATTTGATAACGAGTGCCACACAAATAATGTCGCTATAACTTTAAAGCAAACACAATCGCCAACTCCAAGTCATGAACAAGATACTTCTTCTCGTAATCCTTAAGTTGTCGCAAAGCGTACGCGCTAACTTTTCCCCGCTGCATAAGCACACACCCAAGGCCTGAACCTGATGCATCACTATAAACTACCAAATCACCATTACCTTCAGGCAAAGCAAGGATCGAGGCATTGACCAAACATGCCTTCAATGTTTGGAAAATTTTTTCTTGCTCCTCGGCCCATACAAAAGCTGATTTCTTCTTAGTGAGAGAAGTAAGTGGCACCGCGATTTAAGATAAATCACGTATGAAACGTCGGTAATACCCGGCCAATTCGAGAAAACTCTTCACTTGTGATGCATTCTTACGTTGCTCCCAATTTTGTATTGCCTCTACCTTTGCCGAATCTACAGATACTCCACTTTCAGAAATGACGTGTCTCAAAAACTGTACTTTTCGTCGCCAGAAGTCACATTTGGAGAACTTGGCATACAACCGTTCTCTTCGAAGAGTTTCCAACATTTCACGCAAATGAGTAGCATGCTCGGCTTCCATCTTTGAGTATATCAATATATCATGAATAAACACGATGACTGCCTTGTCCAACATAGGTCGTCACACCCGGTTCATGTAACATCCTCAAATTTAATACAATAATTAAATTACTAATTATACAGTTCACCGATAGTTTGGTCAATTAATTATGTTAACCGATATGTAATAATTTATATTCTTAATCACTTAAAGAGAATATATATGTATATTAACGCTACTTTACAAAACTACAAATAGATAAGTGAGACTTACATGTATTTGAGTTAGTTGAACTCATACATTGCTATAATACCCTCAAAATAAAGATACCAATTATAATTAATAAATCTGTCAAATGAATTGTATTTGATTGTTTAATTATGATGGGAATTAAAATCCTAGCCATAAGCTATAACCACTTATACTATACACTTTAAGCCTTGTAAATTGGCAAGCCATACCTTTATGTACTAATCCTTCGAGTTAAGGTACTAATCATAAGTAATTAAGTGCCAAGCAAATCATATTTAGTTGCTTAATTATAATTGAATCAAAATCTTGGCCCTATGCTTTATCCACTTGTATATTATGTTTTAAATTCTTGTAAGTCTAAACCATGTAAACATGTACAAACATCAAAGCAATAAGCACAACTCACTTAAGCTTCTTTATGAAGAGAAATAAACTTGGTGGCTAAAATGGGAATACTAAGAATGGAGAGTGCCTATGTGCAAAAGTTTTAACCAATTAAGGGGATTAAAATCCCTCAATCGGTGCCTTCCTCTCCCTCATTTCCCTTGAAAATTTCTGCACAACACACTTTCCTCAAGAACTAAGACTATGGTTGAGAAATTGGTGCCAAATTGATTAAACAATCCAGAAGTTTTGGTGAATACAAGTGAAGTAACAAAGGTGAGTCCTCTTTAGTGTTATGAAGTGTGTATTCATCTTTATGTCCTCTCTAGTTTAGTAACCCTTATGGTGAATAAAGATAGCTCCACCTAGAATGATGAAAGGGAGCATGGTTGTAGTTAAAGGAATCTCTCAAATGGTTTCTGAATTACAAGCACAAAGAAACCAAGGAAATTCACCATATGGTGAGTTCGGTTTTGTACAAAGTTAGTTAAGAGATTAAGTGATAAAAAGGAGCTATATTTTTTATATATGTATGTTAAACCATGTGACTATATGTTTATATACATCAAATATACCATAAAATGAAGTTTTGGGGTGTTTTGATTGGTTAAAAATGAGTTTGGAACGAAGGAGCTATGAGCAGGAAGTCAAAAATCATCATTCTGGAGTGCAGAGTTTGGGGAACTCGCCAAGTTCCCATACCAACTCACTGACTATGTGCCCTGGTGGCACCGAAACTCGTTTCCAGTATGTTAACTCGGCGAGTAACTCCTCTAACTCGCCGAGTTTAGCCCGAGCACACTTAAAACACTTGATTTAAGCCCTATAATGCTACTATAACATCATGTAATCATTCCATACTTATATAACCATTAAATTTACATTAAACATCACCCAAAAGTCTATAAAACTAAATAAGAGGCGTGTCGGTGTCGATAAATTTGAAAACTTAAACCGAAATCGCGTAAACACTTCAAATAACTTCCAAACCTTATGATATACTATTATAAGCTTATGAATGCTTTGAATATCATCATTTGATAGGTTTGGAGCTGGAAGGAGTGCCGATTATCGGTTCGGGCGTTAAGTGGTTATTGGCCGTATTGAGCCTTAAAGGCTATAGTTAGCCAGTTGTACTGTGAGTTCTAGCATTGATGTGTGTGTTGCATACATAATTACATGTTTATTTTATTTATGACATTGTGCATATCTAATTGTCATCATCCTCTTATATGATGCATTGCACTGATTTTAGCATACTGCCCTAGTTGGCAATTTTATTATTTAATCATGGCCTATGGCCAGCATACCTCATTTGATACCTTTCATTACATATATTAACCTTCATGTTATGCTTGAAGATCGTTCATTTCATACTTCACATGATTACACTTGATTACCCCATTGTGAGTTATGCTCATTTATCATAGGCCTCACCGGATATCCAGGTTATCATTATTATATTCAAGCGCCTTACTTTGTGTTTATGCGTATAAATTCCTACACCGCATGAGCTCGCGGGTAGGTGGCCAGACTTCGGGTGTCGGTTAGAGTTGCATAGCTGGACATGGATGTCAGTTTGTTGGCAATGACGGGTTAGCGGGTCATGCACCGCAACCTATGCAAATAAATGTGCTATGCCCACACCATTTTATTAAAAGATATTACACTTGTCATGTCATAATCATTTTCAATACTTATACATGTTGTATGTTTTGCACTCCATATCGATCTAGTAACTCAGTTAGCAAATTTTATTTTCTAACCCCTCACATTACATGTATTACAGGAGAAATTAGTAAAGGCAATGCATTAACGGGTTTGATCCCAATACTTAGTTGAGAAGCCTTGAAGTACCTTCTGGTAACGCTGTGGTTTATGGTATGAATTTTGGTGTAGTTACCTACCAAACTAGTAGATGTGCACTTGGATGTACTTAATGTCTATGGGTTGATAGAAATGTTAGTTATTACTTAAAAGTATTTTATAAATTCATCTTATGGTTAATTACCATTAAGTTACTGTAACCCCATTAATGATTATATTATGTTGATATGGGTGTTTCAGTTCATAAGATCTATAAACACGGCTGGTGCGTTAGTGATTCCAGATGACATTAATAAAAACTCGTAATGACCATACTGGGTTAGAAATGTTGTCTTTGGCACGTCTTCCTCTTTAACTTTCAATTGGTGATAGCCTGATCGCAAATCAATCTTGGAGAAGTAGGAAGCACCTTGCAATTGATCAAATAGGTCGTAGATGCGTGGTAAAGGATACTTGTTATGGATAGTCACCTTGTTAAGCTTCTGGTAATCAATACACATCCGTAAAGAGCCGTCTTTCTTCTTAACAAATAAACTGGCGCACCGCACGGTGAAGAGCTCGGTCTAATAAATCCCGTATCAAGTAATTCCTACAACTGTGTCCACATCTCCTTCATCTCTAATGGAGCGAGACGATAGGGAGCACGGGCTATGGGAGCGGCTCCAGGAACCAAGTCTATACTAAATTCAACTTGTCGATCTGGTGGAAGACCTGACAATTCGTCTTGGAACACATCAGGATACTCCCGTACTACTGGTATTTCGATTAATTGAGGATGCTCACTCTTTGTGTCCACCACAATCATCAAATAGCTAGGGCATCCCTTACTAAGGAAACACCGAGCCTTAGCAACTGATATCACATTCACGCCTTTGTGGTGCCTTTCACCGTATACAAACACTTTTTCACCTTCTGGAATCATCAATTGTACTATTCGTTTATTGCACAGAATAGTTGCTTCATGAGACGCTAACCAATCCATTCCAAGAATCACATCAAACACTTTCATTTCCATAGGAAGTAAGTCGACATAATACTCATGGTGGTCCAATCTAAGCAAGCAATTGCGCTAACCAATCCATTCCAAGAATGGTCTCGATTTATGAAAAATTGAATTAAACTTACATTTTGAAATTGTTGAAGCTTGTGTTATTTACCAGTTGCAATTTGAAATTGGAAGTATATCAAAGTGATAGCAATTGATTCAGCCTCTGATCAATGTGAATGTTAGTTTATTTGATATTCTAGTGTGTGCGTGAACTGTGCGAGGCCTATTTTGGCCCAAAATTGTGGAATAAATGGCAAGGTGGTGTTAAATATTAGTTGCAAATAGTAATAAAGTGTGTATCGATAGATTTTACTCCTAGGGTTGGTACAACTGTGTGTTCGAAAAAATTCTGGAACAAGTGTACAAGTTCGGACCCTGCCAGGATCCTGAAGTTCGGATGATGCATGGACTTAAAGTTCGGACTGAATGTAAAAAGAAAATTGAAGCTAAGTATCGGAGTTCGGATGACAATATGATCCGAAGTGCGGATCATACATCCGAGGTTCGCATAATTCTATCCGAAGTTCACCAAAGCTTGGACCCTATGTATGAGGTACTGTTCATGAGATCTGAAGTTTAACAAGCAACACTACAAGAATTACTGGTATTAGCGGCGACGCCTTTAGCGGCGACATAGGGCTTTAGCGGCGACAAATAAAAACACGGAAACTTGTCGCCGCTAAAGGCGTCGCTGCTAATACCCCTCGAAATATTAAGCGGTAAACCTAGCCTCCTTCCCCCCCACTGCCTTCTCTCTTTTCTTTTTGGCGCCCACACCCTCTCTGCGATTTTCCGTCGATTTCCGGCGATTTACGGCGTTCTCCGGCCTCCGCTGCTGCTGCTGTTCGCGTGTAGCTTCTTCCCCCAACTGCAGCTCGTACTCTCTTCCCGCAAAGCTCCTCCGGTGTTCTCCCCTTTTAGCTCCGGTGATTCTCCGATCGACGTCTCCTCCGGCGACTCTTCCTTTTTTGCTTTTGGTACTCTCGATCTCTATCTCTCACTCACATACACACAACCGTTTATATGTATTTTTTTTAGGTAAAAATACTACAATGTGCTTATGTTTTGTATATTTGGTGTGTATTATGATAATGTTAGTGTGTATTAGGTAAAAAAAATATAGATTTGTTAAACTTAGGTGTAAATTTATTTAAATAATTTATAAATTTGTTAATTTAGTGTTTGTTGATTTTTGATAAAATTATATTATTGCTATTTATTTTAAGGTGCAATATTTGTATGTTTGTAGATTTGTTGTGTAATTATTTGTATAAAAGTTTGTAGATTTGTTGTGTAAGCATAAATTTGTTAATTTAGTTGTGATTGTTGATTTATATAATTTAAGATAAAGTTGTAGATTTATTAAAATTAGGGTAAATTATTTGTATATTATAAACATATTTGTAGATTTGTTGTGTAATTAAGTATATATAAATGAGTTAATTGTGGTCGTTTGTATCCTTAAAACTTATGAATGTGAATTGAAGAGCTTAATGTATCATAACCATCATGTTAAAATTAAAACTTGTCATTTGTATCCTTTAAAATTTCCATAAAGTGTTTTATGTTTGTGAATGAATTGAAGAGTTCAATGTGACATTTTATAGTTTCCGTCAATATTAAATGTTAAATGCAATGAATCTCATTTCGTAATTAAAACTACAAGTTTGTTAAAGAAATTAAATATGTATTTGTAATTGTGTAAATGATAGTGAAATGTCCGGCGGCAAGACTAATTATGAGGAGAGTGATTCTGATTAGAACACTTATTATTGTAATTATATTTGATTAGAACAGTTAATGTCTGGCGACAAGACTTATTATTGCATTGTATTCCATTTAGTATTTGTCTATTCTATATCGTTTAACTTTTCAGGTATGGATTATCTTTGGGGTATCCTTTTTTATTTGATGGCTGATATCATGCCTCGAGGACATGATGGAGATGGCCGAGAGGATCCACCACCTCCAGGTGGCCGTGGTCGTGGTCAACACGAGATGGATGGTAATTATGTCTTTAAATATATTCATTCATTTATAATGATTTTTATGACTGATATTTTTTAATTATAATTGCAGTTGTACCACCTCGGCGTAGAGGCAAGGCTAAAAACCTTAACCTCACACCGACCTGGGAGAAAAACGGGAGAAATCCCTTACCGTTACATTTCGATAACTACACTGGTACCACTGTTGGTGAGTTACATGATCTCTTCATCCGCGAGGCTAGTTCTTATATATGGCGTGACATAGCTTTGGATAAAGATACATGGAAAAAGGTCTCTGCTGCCGAGAAGAATGCTATGTATGAGCATCTACGGGTAAATTATATTTTATGTATATTTCATATATTTATTTCTAATTACTTGTTAAGTAACTTTCTAACTTTATTTTTATTTTTAGCCGTATTTTGATATTCAAGGGGTGATGGAAGACCCACAACAATACAGGTTAAAAGAAGGCCTTGAACATATGCTTTCTACTCGTTACAGAGGCCGCAAGACAGATGCCAAAACACATTTTCTTAGTGTAGGAGGGTATGATGAGATAGAGAGAGCTAGAGCCACCCCTCCTGAAGGTATGTCCGAAGGAAATTGGAATAAGTGTGTTGACTATTTCACGTCCGACAAGCATAAAAAGCGTTCGGAACAAAATAAGTTAAATCGTGCAAAACAAGTCATCAAAAATCATGGTGGGACAAGCTCATATAGTAGCACATCCTACAAAAAAGTAAGTCACAATTAAGAATTATGTAAATATATACATCTATATGTATGTATTTAAATGTTTTTAAAGTATAATCTAAGTTTTAATGTTAAACAGAATATAAATCGAGTCCAAGTTTATCGTGATGCTCATGTCAACAAACAAGGGCAATTCGACACACCATTAGCCGAGGAAAATTATGTAAGTTTTTAGTTATTCAACTTAATGTTGATGTTTAATTCTTGAATGTGAAGTACATTATTGTTTTTTGCTTTAAATTTAAGAGTATACAAATCTTTTTAAGCATCTTTATGAAATACAGAATTCCTTATTGCGTGAGATTGGTGAACAATATGAACGATCAAGCTCATCAATCAATCCAACCCCAGTCGACGAGGTAGCCATTTTTGAGAAGGTATTGGGCTCTAGACGGGGACATATTAAAGGAATTGGATATAAACCTTCTAGGATGTTGACTTCGAGTCAAGGATATACCTAATCATCACGCCCTACTGAGGTAACTTATTTACCAAATGCAACACACACACACACACACACACACACACACACATATATATATACTTGTAATTGATGATCATAGGTCGACAGAGTCAAAATTACTTGTAGTTTGTTGATATAAGTCATGTATACTTATAACAGGTTGGTTTGGATCACATATACGTCTTATTGATAATCATAGGTCAATATGAGACACATTCGCTTGTTATCGCTTGATATAGACGATATATACATTTAAATGATGATAATGATAATTGGTTGAAATGTGTAATATATACTTGTAATGGATTGATGATAAAGATTATATTTACCTATAATGGATTGATATAGCTCATATGTACTTTTAAACGATTGATATAGATTATATTTACCTATAATGGATTGATATAGCTAATATATACTTGTAAACGATTGATATAGATTATATTTACCTATAATGGATTGATATAGCTAATATATACTTGTAAACCATTGATATGGATTATATTTACCTATAATGGATTGATATAGTCCCGTCAATACTAGTAAACGGTCATATATATAGTTGGTGTTTTGAAACGGTCATATATATAGATGATATATACATGTAAATGATGATAATGGGTCGATATGCATTATATTTAGTTGTAATTGGTTGAAATGTGTCATATATACTTGTATTGGATTGATATAGATTATATTTACCTATAATGGATTGATATAGCTCATATATACTTGTAAAGGATTGAGATAGATTATATTTTCCTATAATGGATTGATATAACTCATATATACTTGTAAACAGTCATATATATAGTTGGTGTTTTGTTACTTTAAATGATATAGAGTTGGTGTTTTGAAATGTGTCATATATACTTGTAAACGGTCATATATATAGTTGGTGGTTTGTTACTTTAGTATTTTAGTTTGTTATTTTAGCTTATATATAAGTTGCTAATATAGTTGTTTATTGGGAAAATGACATTAAATAGCTCTGAACTTTCGACTTTGTACACATTTATGTAGTGAACTTTTTTTGGTGCACATTTGGTAGTCAAAGTTTCAAAATTGTTCCAACTTGGTAGTTAACATACCTGTTAACCGGTTGCTTCCGGTTTCGACGCCTATGTGGACAATTTTTTAATGACGTGGCTACCCGTTTTTATATTATACCTGGTTTTATCTATGTGTCAACCCGTTTTTTAAAATCACCCGGTTATAAACCCGGTTTGTTTTTCATACGATCCATCCAACTTGTAAGAACCGGGTTTATAACGGGGTAATAAACCGGGTGATTTTAAAAAACGGGTTGCCACATAGATAAACCGGGTGTAATATAAAAACGGGTAGTCACGTCATTAAAAAATTGCCCACGTAGGCATCGAAACCGGAAGCAACCGGTTAACTGGTACGCCAACTACCAAATTAGAACAATTTTAGAACTTTGACTACCAAATGTGCACAAAAAAAAGTTCACTACATATATGTGTACAAAGTCGAAAGTTCAGAGCTATTTGATGTCATTTTCCCTTGTTTATTTTGTAGCCGGATAATGTAGATGAGTTTCTTCGAAACCCAAGGTTTAGATCGGCACTTTCTGATATGATAAAGTCATTTTCGTCTCAAAATGACATGGGAAGCGAGGAGGGTCAAGATCAAGATATGGGGAATGAATAGAATGAAGACGATGAAGATAATGACGAGTAGTTAGCTAGTTTAATGTGTAACAAACAATTAAACGGGTTATATGGATTTTGTAGTTGATGAATGTTTTGTATATATGAAATTTATGTATTATTTTTTCCAGGTTTATTAAATTATAAACTGCAAAAAAACAATTAAAACAGGTTTTATTGAATTTATAAAAAAAATTAAAAATAAAATAAAAAGATCAATAGCGGCGACACTATTAGCGACGATATCAATAGCGGCGACAATTAGAGCAATAGCGACAACATCATGTCGCCGGTAAAGGCAATAGCGGCGACTTTTCGAGGTTTTAGCGGCGACTTTTGTCGCCCCTAATACCCTTATTTCTTGTAGCGAATGAAGGCTAAAACTCGAATGATACACTTTGAAACTCGGTCAAAACTATGAATCTAGTGTTGCTCGAGTTTGAACAGCAACAGATGAAAACCAAGTTTTAAAATCAAAATTTTCAACAAAAAAATGCACCAAATGATCCCAAATTAATGTCGAGTGTTCGGTTTTCACACACAAACACTTTTTGAGAAACAACTTTGTCTAATTTCAGATTAAAATCACAAAAATAGACAAAAACGTGAAGAACACCACTTTTTTCATAAATTCAGAATAATCCAAATTAAATCTTGTGTGATTAAAATTAAACACTGGCGTTTATCACAATCAAATCGCCTTTAACATCCACACATTCGATCCAAAATTCATTCCATTTTATCCACAAAATCAAAATCCCTAAGAGATTTACTTAATTTTTGAAAAAAAAAATGAATATAACAGTATTCGAATATTTTCAAAAATCAGATTCAAAGTTCACTCAAATTCGGCCATATTAGGCTCTGATACCAATTGTGAATTCAATATTTCAGCAATTCATTTAATAATCAAACATAATTATGAACATTAATCAAACACATAAAGTCGAATGCTTAATATTTAGAGAAGAAATATTATAATACGGTTCTTGAACAATCCTTCTCTCACCTCCGTATGTGTGTACTGTTATTTGTACTTCATACTTCTATCAATAGTACACACTCACACATATTTATACTCAATTACAACTATTGAGTATTTACATAATGAACCCTGATCTTTTACAAATAAATTGTTTTCAACTCTATATAATTTGTACCCAACAGTATTTTTTAAATTAAAAAGAAAAGATATGACAAAGTAATAATATACGAAAAGAAGAAGTAAAACAATAATCATTTATAGAAGTTAATGAATATATAAAAAATAACGATAAATTGTGTGTACTAAAATATATAAAAATGTCATAAATTATTCAACACTTCTTTGTATACAATGTTACATGTTGCAAGAAGACCATTTTTATCAGTAACTAAAATTTTTAACCACTTTCTGTTTTTTACTCTTGAAACAGCAACATATAACTTTTCATTTGTAAAAACTGGCATCGACAAAAATAAACCCACTCTGGACAGAGATTTCCCTTGACCTTTGAATCTTAAACGGTAAATTTTTTATCGGTTGGACAGACCCGCATTCTTGGTATAAAAGTTTTGCTACTAATATTACTTCCGGATATTACATGGGCTTCGAATACGCTCACCAAGTTTTAGCACCTGTCGTTTTGTTCACTTGCATAAACCACCTGTCTGATCAATATTTCGAAGCAACATGATGGAACACCAACTTTTAAAACCAATTTGTGATTAGGCAAACCAGCAAACTTCTAACCATTTAACACATGAGGAGAGTATAAGGATCTTTCAAAGTTATCATAAAAATGCTTAGAATCACAAACACTATCTGAGCTCAAGTAATTCATCCCTTCTCCTTCAAAAGATTTAAGCAACCTAATATTTATGATATCCACTACCTCATGTGTCGGTGCAAAAATTGCTTGTTGTTGAAAATAAGACGGAGTTTTGTCATTTATGAGTAACAACCGTATATGTGAATTGAATAATCGAACCTATATGATCATCAACATCTTTAATGAGAAGATTAGCTCGTATTTAAACATTTGCTTCTCCATCATTAGCTCCATCAGCTATGCCCTATCTTGTATTTATTATCCAGTCTGCAAACTCTTTTGTTTCTTCCAAATTCAAATTTTGACACCCAACTTTTAGTCTCATATTAACTTTTAATTTCAAGACTCGACAATGTTTCCAGATATAGGATGAGTTAAGTGTTGCATTGACAATGTCATTTATATTCCCTTTAGTAATGACAGGAAGAATCTGTCTGAAATCACCACTAAAGACTATTACCTTACCTCTGGACTGCTTATTTGCGTTCATTCGATTGCTTACACTCAAAACATCCTTAACTGTGTTATCTAAAGCTTCAAATGCATGCTAATGTACCATAGGAGCTTCATCCCATATAATTAACTTTGTATTCTTTGATAACATTGCCACATCGCTATCCGTGTGTATGCTACAAGACCACTTAATACAATTTCACTTTTACATCGTTTAGGTGTCGATAGAGTTCTCCAAATAAAATCTTTCTCTGTGCCACCCATAGACAAAGAAAACTCAATTTTCCTGACAAACAATGGCTTTCATCACTTACTCATAGACATTACATTTTTCATTCTTTAAATTGTCGAATTGTTAGGCATGGTCCAGTGCAAGAATGTCTTTGTCATAAGAAAGCTCATCACAAATTAATTGATTTTTTTGCGCATGATACATAATCTTCATCTGTTGGCATGTTTTCGAATCTTCGAAGAGAACTTCTTAAGGGACGCAATATTTTTTCAACCTCAAACAAAATTAACTGCATGAGTTGATCATCATTCAATGATGTTGCTACAAAAAATAGTTTTATGACCAAATATGTTCATAATTTCTCATAATAGATAATGAAATGTCATAATTGAATATTTATAAGGTAAAGTATTACAACAATAAAAAAACATTGTAAATGTAAATTACATTAAAATGAGCAAAAAATAAATGTAATACCTGAAGAGTTGTTCGATTTCCTTCGGTTATACATGATACCTTATGACATTTTTGACCAAGTTTTCTCCCATAGGACATTAGGTGTTGACACTATATCAGATATCATAACATCGCGAACAAATAACGTACATAAGCTGCAGTTTCGTATTGACTTGCTTCTTTGATGGCTTCAATATATTCCTTATCATCGTCTAACAACCAAAGTGCATAGCAAGCATCCCTAAATGAATGGTGTCATGTACCGTTAACCGTACGGATTTCTTCAAATGATGTCGGTCCTTTCACCTTGTTCAACAACATCATCAAATAATAAGCTTCATCCACATATAAAGGACAATAGTTGATCCTACCAACTGGAAATTCTCTTTTACTTGGGGACCAAGTTTTCTCGTCTGCCTTCCAAAAAAAACTTTATAGGGAACTTAATATAACTTAAATCACATGCTTGTTGATAGACCTTGTTACATTCCATCCAAGAAAGAATCATTGTAGAAGAAACAGAGGGCTTATGTAAAACATCATCGATGACATCATCCGCTTCATAAACAATCTGCTTCTTGTCAGACAAACGAAAGGGAAACCTGGTGACCGAAGGAGAACGATAATGAACATCAAAACAAAAGATTCTCCATGCTGCTTCACAAGCTGATATATACCTGAAAGTATTTGGGCGATATAATTTATCCAATGTCTTTATAAATCATATAATGTAAGCACATCTAATGGTTAAAAAACATATACATTCCTACAATCATAATAGTGTTTGATTTCATTGACATTAAGTTGTTCTTGGTCAGCATTGTTCATAGAAAATACGACAGCGGTGACTCTATCTCGTCCAATGTTAATGTGTTTAAACATATATTTAATCAAACTTGCTCGATTGCACCTTCAACGTTTAAATGTGCCTGATATTATTTTAATAGAAGCTTATCGTAAGGAACAACATATCTATTATCTAGTTGAATTTGACCATTTTCGACGACGTTTCCATTATCACATCTCTTATGAACAGGATATCCATCACTATCAACCGTTGTTCGGTCAATATATTTTAGGAAACTCCTTCGTACACCTTCCATTTGTATAAGAACATTTTAGATTATTTGGACCACATTGTCCATGGTTCATGAACTCACTGACCAATTTATAGAATTCAGGATCTTCATCTTTATGTGGAATGTCAACACATATAACTGGATCAATATACTCAAAAGTTGGAAGTTTACAATCAGAGTGTAAAAAGAGACATGTATGACTCTGAGGCAAACCACGTTACTGAAACTCTATTGTGTATACAACTACAATATAAAAATGTATGTTATAAAATCAGTTTATAAGAATTGGACATATAAAAAATAACATGTGACTAGATTACTTATGATACTACCTACCTGAATTGCACCGAAAATGTTATTTTTCTTCAAATCATGTATCAGCTCGTCAAGCTTGATCATGAAGACTCTGCATAAATTATCAGGTCTGTCTTCATGTCGAAGTTTTTTGTCCTCTAAAAACACGGGCCATTTTAGATTGCTAGTGAAATTTAAAAAAAGATATGGATATCCAAACCATTTCCAAAGTGTCATCGCATCTAAATATATCCGTCGCATATATCCAGCACCACCAATAAATGAAAAAGGCAATATCACACGTCTCATAGAGGATGATGCATTGTTATTACCTTGTTCATGAGATGTAGACATATTATTGTATGACTCAACTCTTATGACGTTTTATTGGTTACGTATACAATGTAAACGTTCAGATTCGATCATGGTATAACCGTCAACAAAAAATTGTTGAAACAACCTTCAAGAATTGAGTGTCTGTGAAAATTCATTATGCTGATCTTGTAACTTGCAAGCAAAAAATTCTCTCATGTTGCAATTGGGACGCTTGCATGATGTAACATCCACAACACCTCTATGAGGAATGTCTATCTTATAACCATCATCTACATAAGGAAATAAAATAGGGTATTTGTAACATCCCACTTTTGGGACAGGGACGTGGAATTATGTGATTGGGTTGGTTATAGTACTATAATTGAGTTGGGCCAATTATTGACTTATACGTGGAAGTGTCACGTGATAATATTTTTGGATTGACCGGGCAACGGGATTAAGTCTTAATAAAAGATTATAATTTTGAGAATTATTAGTTAAATTGGGACTCGATGATATAAAGTTTGTATTTTGAGATAACGAGATCGAATATTGGGTGTCGGACCGAGTTATGTCCAAAACGTATATAAAGGGGAGCTTCTTGGTTGCTTGCATTCATTCCATCTTCCCAAATCCAGAGCTAAAGAGTGTTTGTGCGTGTAATTCATTTCAGCAGCTAGAAACAGAGATTGAGACTTCAAATTCGTGATTAAAGCTTCCAACTTCATCATCAACTCCATCTTTGAGTTTAAGTAATATTTGACTTTAAATTCGTGGATGATATGTTGTTGGTAGTTTCTGGGAGTGTCAATTAAGTTTGTTTATATGTTTGAGTAAATTCAGGGTGTTTTATCGGGTTTTATCGAGTTGGTTTTGGGATTGGGGAGTGATTCCCCTGGTCTGTTAAGAAAACAGAGCTCACTGGAGTTGTTCGTCCGTGAGCGCGGCGGGCCGCGATGCTCTTGAGATGGATCACTGGCGGTTTGGGTGAGCGCAAACGCGACCGCGATGGTCAGTGCGGTCACGATGCGGCTAGGGTTAGGGTTAGGGTTTTGGGCTTTGTGGGTCTCGGGTGTGGGTTCTGGGTGTTAGGGTTTGGGTTATGTAGGATGCGTCTTCGGGTATATGGGTTGTGTGGGTTTAGTGGTTGGGTATCTGGGTCCCTGCGAGTTATCTGAGTACTGTGTATAGAGTTGTTGAGTTATTAAGGAGTCGTGTGTAGAGTTGTCGGGTTGTGATTGCGATATTGAGTTGTGATTGTGATTGTGATATAGAGTCATTGTGTTGTATTTCCAGGGTCTCAAGTTGATAGGGTTGGGGACGGCAGGGAACCGAGACTTGAGTAGTTTGACTTCAGGGCAGGTGAGTTTGCATGCTTTTCTGTGATACTTGTACGATTATTTTACTGATACTTGCATGGTCTTTTACTGAGCTTTTTACGAGATATCATGAGTTTTCTTACGAGCTTTTTATCGAGATATTATCATGCTTGTATAACTGTGTTTTATTGAGAACTGTACTTTGTGATATGAGATTTGAGACACTTGACTTAACTATGTGATTAAAGTTTTAAAATTATGAGATTTGAGACACTTGACTTTCGTGACTTAACTATGTGACTAAAGTTTAAAAATTATCGGGTTTTCCTCATATGTGCTTTGGGAATAGTTAGGGACTTTTATATTATATTGTTGATGACATGTTATTCACATGGCAATTGGAATTAGTTCGAGGGTGTTATAAGCTTGGTATCAGAGCCTAGGTTTAAGAGATTAAGTATCTAGTGGATGCTTAAGCTTAAACCACGGAGTCTAGATCCTTGGATTGTAATCCTAAGTAGAGTATTAGGTGATAAACGAGTAGTGTGTTGAGTCTTGTAGAGGTCATTCGTGTTATTATTTTATTGTGCAGGTTATTATAGACCGTGAGGGCAGCGGGCCTCAGGGGTGATGACTCTAGGGGTGATGAGTTTGTGCGTAGGTCTGAGTTATATTCTGTGTTGAGTCAGATATCGGATGAGCGTTTCCCGGCGCAGGGAGCGGGTAAGGGTCGAGGAGCGGTGCCTTTGCCTGATGGAGGTCAAAATTCTGGGGCTGGTGCTTTTTCTAGCCAGCCATCGCGAGGGTCCTTTAAGGACTTCATGATGTGTCATCCTTCTTAGTTCTTTGAAGGAGTCGGTGCCTCGAAGGTACTAGATTGGTTACGAGAGGTTGAGGATGCTTTTCGGATAGCGCATGTAGATCGAGGTGACAGAATGAGTTATGCGTCTTATTTGCTTAAGGGCGGAGCATTGCGACGATGGAGTTCCGTTGTGAGTGCTCGAGGAATTGATGAGGTATATCTGATGTCATGGGAGGAGTTCCGAGTGGAGTTTGAGCTGCAGTATTGCCCCTAGGATACGAGGCGAGAGTTAGAGCGTGAGTTCGTCCATTTGCAGCAGGGATCTATGTCAGTCCAGGAGTATATCGATGTGTTTAAGGATAGAGCTCAGTTTGCGCCACATCGGGTGGCTACCGAGGAGAGGAAGGTTAGCATGTTTATCGAGGGTTTGAGATCTGATATCAGGGAGTTCGTGGGAATGTTGCGTGACCCCGCCTTTGCATCACCTATGGAGTATGCGAGGCGTAACGAGAGGGAGGTGGAGAGGCAGAGAGAGCAGCTGGCTCCCCAGAGATAGTGTGTAGAGTCGTCGGGACAGGGTGCAGGGTCATCGAGGGGATACTGATAGAGCCGACAGGGTGGTTATTCTGAGCAGAGAAGCCAGAGTTCGGTGGATCGACGAGATCAGAGTCGAGATGCGAGGAGGTCCGAGGTTAGTCAGGGCCAGAGTCGAGGTCAGGATCAGGGTCAGAGACAGCTGGGGCAGAGCTAGATATCAAGTCAGAGTCAGGGGAGTGTTTATAGAGGATCTAGGGATTCGGGCAGCAGGGTCTTGAGCTCGGCATCGGGAGAGAGAGAGATTGTCAGCAGTGTCATCACCGCCATGCAGGGCCGTGTGCCCCGGAGCACCTCAGATGTTTTCATTGTGGCCAGTTTGGTCACACTACCGTTGCCTGTTCGTCACAAGAGTCATTGTGCTTCCGATATGGGAAGCCGGGGCATATATCGCGGGATTATCCGAGTCCAGGGATGGGATTTCCGGGGGTAAGTTCGAGTGGAGTCGGGGCGTCAGAGTCGTCGTCAGCACCTCGTGGAGGAGGTGGAGTATCGAGGGCCAGAGGCAGAGTTTTTCAGGCTATAGCTGAGGAGGAGAGGGAGCCGCATGATGTTGCACCTGGTACGTTTATTTTTGTTGGGCTACGTGCCTTCAGTTGTTAAATTTGGGATCTGATCGTCCATAAGTGTTGGCATCCTTCTGTGATTAATTGTGTGTTTTCATTTGAGTTATCTGCTTTGTGATTGTTAAGTGAGTAGTTAGTAGAGCCGCATTAGAGAATAGAGTTTAGAGTGATGGTGTATTAGAGATCCTTGGTCGTTAAGTTTCAGTAAATCTGATGCTTGTGCGGAGTATAATCAGTGTTTGAGGGAGGTTTTGAGTATCCTCTAGTGAGAGAGGTTATGTGTGGGGTTCTGGAGGTATGAGTTTTTGGCCGCGAAAGGGAGAGTTTTAGAGCGAGCGGTGACGAGTAAGGAGGGGGTGAGAGTGGATCCAGTGGGAATTGGGGTTATTAGGAATTGGAGTTAGCCCGTGTTTACGTTTGAGGTTTAATGTTTCTCGGGTTTAGTTGGGTATTATAGATGATTCATAGAGGATTTCTTGCGAAGTGCAAAGCCATTGACGATATTACCGTGTAAGTCTGTGTCATTTGTATGGGTTGAGAAGTAGGAGAGCGCCTCCTAGGGTTGAAAGATTAGTTGAATAGGGTTTCGACTTTAGCGTTGATAGAGAGTTCAGAGGATTATTGTGGTGTAATGTGAGTCTTTGTTGTAGAGTTGGGAGGGTGTGCTGATGTAAAGAGGTAAAGTGATTGCTTGTGCCCGAGACAGTGACGGGTTGGGAGTCAGGCTTAGAGATGCATGATGTATTTTCGGTTATTGGTGTTGAGCTAGATTCCGGGGACAGAATCTTTATGAGGAGGGGAGACTTGTAACATCCACTTTTGGAACAGGGACGTGAAATTATGTGATTGGGTTGATTATAGCATTATAATTGTGTTGGGCCAATTATTGAGTTATATGTGGAAGTGTCACGTGATAGTATTTTCGGATTGACCGGGCAACGGGATTAAGTTTTAATAAAAGATTATAATTTTGAGAATTATTAGTTAAATTGGGACCCGATGATATAAAGTTTGTATTTTGAGATAACGGGAACGAACATTGGGTGTCGGACCGAGTTAAGTCCAAAACGTATATAAAGGGGAGCTTCTTGGTTGCTTGCATTCCTTCCATCTTTCCAAATCCAGAGCTAAAGAGTGTTTGTGTGTGTAATTCATTTCAGCAGCTACAAATAGAGATTGAGACTTCAAATTCGTGATTAAAGCTTCCAACTTCATCATCAACTCCATCTTTGAGTTTAGGTAAGATTTGACTTTAAATTCGTGGATGATATATTGTTGGTAGTTTCTGGGAGTGTAAATTAAGTTTGTTTATATGTTTGAGTAAATTCAGGGTGTTTTATCGGGTTTTATCGAGTTGGTTTTGGGATTGAGGAGTGATTCCCCTGGTCTGTTAAGAAAACAGAGCTCACTGGAGCTGTTCATCCGTGAGCGCGGCCGCGATCATGGGATCGCGGGCCGCGATGCTGTTGAGATGGATCGCTGGCGGTTTGGGTGAGCGCGACTGAAATGGTCAGCGCAAACGCGACCGCGATGGTCAGTGCGGCCGCGATGCGGCTAGGGCTAGGGTTAGGGTTAGGGTTTTGGGCTTTGTGGGTCTCGGGTGTGGGTTCTGGGAGTTAGGGTTTGGGCTATGTAGGATGCGTCTTCGGGTATATGGGTTGTGTGGGTTTAGTGGTTGGGTATCTGGGTCCCTGCGTGTTATCTGAGTACTGTGTATAATGTTGTTGAGTTATTGAGGAGTTGTGTGTAGAGTTGTCGGGTTGTGATTGAGATATTGAGTTGTGATTGTGATTGTGATATAGAGTCACTGTGTTGTAATTCCAGGGTCTCAAGTTGATAGGGTTGGGGACGGGCAGGAAACCGAGACTTGAGTAGGTTGACTTCAGTGCAGGTGAGTTTGCATGCTTTTCTGTGATACTTGTACGATTATTTTACTGATACTTGCATGATCTTTTACTGAGCTTTTTACGAGATATCATGAGTTTTCTTACGAGCTTTTTATCGAGATATTATCATGCTTGTATTACTGTGTTTTATTGAGAACTGTACTTTGTGATATGATATTTAAAGCACTTGAGCTTTCGAGTTACTAAATCGTACGGCTGGGCAGGGGTCGGGTCGCTCCCGATTCACTTTTGAGTCCTGACGACTGCTTTGTGCGGTCTAGGGATTTGGGTACGTGGATTCGTCCACACGAGTTGAGTGCCTATTAGAGTATCTTGTGGGATCTCAAATAATTGTTCAGTAGAGAACGCTAACGCTGAACGTTTTACTATTGAGCTTACTTTTTATTGAGATTTATAATCGTACACTAACCCTTGCATTCTCACCAGCGTTAGCTGACCCCGTGTGTGGCTGCAGGACCGAAGTAGGTTTACATCCGCGTGTTTGAGGAGTTAGCTACCGGTTTTAGAGGTAGTTATATTTTGGGAAATGTTTATGTGTACTTCGGATATTGTGTAGTTTGACCAGAGACATCCTGTGACTTAACTATGTGATAGAAGTTTTAAAATTTTCGGGTTTTCCTCATATGTGCTTTGGGAATAGTTAGGGACTTTTATATTATATTGTTGATGACATGTTATTCACGTGGCTATTGGAATTAGTTCGAGGGTGTTACAGTATTGTAGTGTGTTGGTACACCCTGTGTGACGATAGCAGTCTAAGTGTACTCGCATTTTGGTTCAAGTAATATTCAAAGTATTGGTTATTACGAGTGTTTGATATATGTGTTTATATATGTTTTTGATAGTTATTGATTGTATGTTTGAACTTGATGTAATGTATTACAAGAAGTTCAAACATAAAGTTCAAAGATAAATTCAAGCATAAGTTAAAAACATAAGTTTCAAATATAGGTTAAATATGTGAAAGTCGAATTTAGATTAAATTCGAATTCACAAGTAAACAGGATTCGAATCTATAGCAGATTCGAATGTGTTCCATTAGGCAGATTCGAATGTGATGTATAGGGTAGATTCGAGAGTGTCAAGGGGACAAACTCGAATGGGCCTTGGGCCTGATTCGAGTTTGGCCCATGGCAAACTCGAATGAGCCTCTATAATTAGGGATTAACTCGAATCATTAGGTGACTTTTGCAGAATTCTAGTGAGATTAAGCAAAAGGGCGATCTCGAGTTTATCACTATTGTGAGTGTTGTTTCGGAGAGAATCAGCTTGTAGGTACGTTCGTGTTCGTCCGTACAGCGTGTTGATAGACTCCGTGTTCCGTGTGAGAGTTGTTTCCGTCAAGCCGTTAACGAGGATTCCGCACTCGTTGACGGTGTCGCGTCTAGATAGATCTGTAGAGTCAAGACCTTACAAGTGGTATCAGAGCCTAAGGGGTGTTCTTCGTGTTCTTCGTGTTCATAAAGATACATCCTAGGTTTCTTTACGCTTTTGGACGGTTAATCTCACAAGTTTTTGGTGTTTTTCGAGCTTATCAAATTGGGATCCGGGAAATACTTTGTTGTTTTTCACGTTTTTGATCGAAATCAATATTTTTCTTTATTGATTTAATCTGCAAAACGTTAAAAAATCAAGGTACTAGCCGTTTCTCGAATTTGCGGCGCTCGAATCTTTTAGGAGTCATTAAGGTGTTTGCTTAGTTTCGAGTCTAACCAAATATCCACTCCTTTCGAGTTTGCTAAAGAGTGTTTCGACTTTAGAGTGTTCGAGTTTGATTCGAGTTTGAACTAAAGTCGAGAAGGGGCTTCGAGTTTGACTAGGGTTCGATATTGACTGTTATTCGAATTTGTTTGGACTTTCGAGTTTGGAGACCTTCGAATTTGTCACCTATTTCGAATTTAATTGAATTTAAGAACTTAAATCGAATTTAATTCCCAATAGGTTTAAACTTAATTATATTCGAATATACCTAAATTCGAAAGAATTAACTTAAATTAATTTCGAATTAAATTTATTAAGTTAAAATTCAATTACCTTTGAAACAATGACAAATCTTCAACGGTTTCTGGAAATGGATCATGAGGTTGGGAAAGCTAATACTCCGCCTAAGCTGATGAAACTTGAAGACTATTACTGGTGGAAAGATCGGTTTGCCGATTTTGTGCGTTTCAACGACATGCGTATGTGGATATGTATCGACGAGGGATACATTCCACCAACTGCTGAGATAGAGGGGAGACAGAAGGTTGTCACGTATTCGAAAATGAAGGATGATGACAAAAAGCTGTTTGAAGCTGAGAACCGCGCATACGCTATCATACGAATGGCGTTACCTCAGGACATACTACACACATTCCGCAATCAAAAGACATCTAAGGAGCTTTGGGAGACGTTGGAAAAGAGGTGTGAGGGTAATCCGAGGGTTCGGAGGAAGCGTATGGAGTTGTTGAAACAACAATTTTCGATTTTCAAGGCTTTGAAGGATGAAAAGCTGGACGACACCATCACATGCTTTTATCATCTGCTGACAGAGCTAGAAAGTCATGATATCGAGTATAGTGACACAGAAAAGAATAATAAGCTTTTGGATGCCTTACCAGCCAAATGGGCGATGTACGTGGCTATGATTAAGCTTCATGAGGATAAGTACTATACTCAATCACTGGAGGATGTAGTGGGAACGCTGAGGGCGTATCACTTCGAGTTACTGAAGGCAGAAACAGACTATGAGTAAGTCCAAAATCCGGCCATGTATTTTGGAAAATCAAAACCTTCAGTGGCAGCTGATATGAAGACTGCTACAGCCTTCTTCACCGGAGAAACGTCGTCACCAGCAGAGCCTGACGATGCACAAAATAGAGCCTTCTTAGGGTTTGGTAGACCGGAAGAGCAGCAACATCAGGCAACACCGGCATCAACATCTCAGGGCTACTCTAAGATGCACATGAGCGCTAAATCGGCCGAAGAACATTTGAATTTGTTGGCGTCATTTGTGGCCGCGTATGGAAACTGCGTTCAGGGTAAAATAAACGATCCTGCACTCTGGGATGAAGATTACGATCAGGTAGACCCTGATGACCTTGAGGAGATGGATCTCAAATGGCAACTGGCCATGGTCACCCAACGGGTTAAGCGATTCATCAAGCGCACAGGAAGAAATCTGAGTATGAATAACAAAGGGATTGGCTTTGATAAGTCCAAGGTCAAATGCTACAACTGTCAAGGCTTGGGACACTTCGCTAGAGAGTGTCAGAGATCGAAGGTAGATAATTACCAAGGGCAGAATCAGAATCAAGGACAGTATCAGAACCAATCTCAACAGAGATATCTTCCGAGCACATCATCCAGTCAAGCAAACATCGCTGGTCTGTTATCTAATGTCACATCAGACAGACAGCTGGACGAACTTACGACTGGAGCTCACATCCGGAATCTAACGCTAGAGCCTTTATGGCTGAAGTCACCGAGAGTGGATGTGAAGGAGAAGAGCAGAACACAAGGGACAACAGTCAACAAGAAAGCAGTCCGATGTGGGTGGAGAAGTCGGATGATCAGACGCTTCTGGAGTTTGCCGCTCAGATGGCCAACGTCGAATCAGATCATACAAAGGTAAGTCTGAATTTCTCTCTTTTCCATGACTTATGTATTTTATGTGCTACTTCGAACGACAGGTTGAATCTAGTACTAGAATCACATAAAAATATATCTGCTCAAAATGATTCATTAAAATCGGATAACGTTAGTCTGATTGATATTCAGCAAGATCTTAGGGAAAAGCTTAAGGCTGATGCACAAGATGTCATAGTTCTATAAGACAAGCTAAGTGAGCAGTGTGTTAGATTAGAACTGATGTATGAGCATGTCGAGGCCTTGACCAAAGATCTTAAGATCAAAGAAGTAGAGTTAGTTGAAACTAAGGTGAAGGTAGCTGAGGCTAATAGTAAGCTAGAAAAGTTTAGGAACTCAAGTCTGAACCTAGGGAAAGTTCTAGATGCTCAACGCCAATCTAAAAAGCCTGTAGGTCTAGGATTTCATGAGATTCCTCCACCTTTTAATGCCAACTATGTGCCTCAACCTCAGGAGAAAACTGAGAAATCAGTAGACTTAGAGGAAATACCTGCACCAGTGTCTGAGCCTGTAAAAGAAAATACACCTAAGGTGACTGATACAACTGTCAAGATTAAGAAAGTCAAATTTGTGTCCTCCTCTAGTGAAACACCTGTAGGAAAACATAAAATTGATTTTAATGATCAGGATGATGAACCAGTCACAATAGATACACAAAAAGAGCAAGACACTAGTGAGACACCTAAGTCCAAGGGCACACACAAGAAGTCCATTGACAAGATGTCTTGCTTTAGATGTCATGAAAAGGGGCATGTTGCTTCTAACTGTCCGCTTAGGAAAATTGACATTACACCTAAGACAGGGAAGCCAACACAAACTAAGCCTTCAACAAGTGTGGCGAGCACTAGTAGTTCTCAGAGTACCGAGAAAATTGTGCAGGCTGCACCAAAACAGGTTGTGAAACAATTACCGGTAAAAGGTGGACCAAAGGAAGTGGTTAGGACTAATTCACCGCATCGAGTCGTTAACAATCTAGGTCTGGACCTCAACAACAATATAGGAGCACAACACCTAGCAGAGCATACACTCCAGTTAGGTCACACACTCCTGTTAGACATCACACACCGGTTAGAGCTCAGGGATCTCAATCCGAAATGCAATATAATCGTAATTATTCAAGAGCTCCACAACAAATGCCTACTCAAAGGAAAAGAGTGAATTTACATCACTCGGGACCTCAACAAACTCCAGTTCAACGACCCAAGTCACCTGAAAGGCGAGATGGGTATTTGAAAGAGTTTAGGTATGTGGACGAGAATGGTATAACCAAGTCAGTTATGGCTTGGGTTCCCCGTAATAACTAACCTATTTTCTTTCATGTGCAGGAGATAACCACAGGTCTAAACAACAAATGGTTCGTCGACAGTGGATGCTCTAGGCACATGACAGGGGAAAGAAGTCTCCTTACAGACTTCAAGGGTGGGAATCGGGGATTTGTATCATTCGCGGGAAACAAGGGAGGAAACATCATGGGTACTGGAGTGGTCACTAATGGGACGATCAAGTTGGATCAAGTTTATCACGTTGATAAACTGGTTCACAATCTCATTAGTGTATCTCAAATCTGTGACAAGAATAATTCAGTGCTGTTCAATGACACTGAAGCGTTAGTATTAAAACCGGGGTTCAGGATTCCTGAAGAGTGGATATTGATTCGGGCACCAAGGAAGAATGACTTGTACATGCTCGATAAGAACAAGCCGGAAACTTCGAGGGGTCCAATTTGTCTGTTATCCAAAGCTTCGGAGACTGAATCGATTTTGTGGCACAGGCGTATGGCACACTTGCACCTAAGAAAAATGAACTATATAACGAAAAAGGGTTGGTGCAAGGTGTGTCTATGAAGAGTTTTCAGTTCGAGGATAAGTGTCTACCATGCAAGAAGGGCAAACAACATAAGAAGGCACACAAATCCAAGACTCAGAACTCCATCACTACCACATTCGATTTGCTGCATATGGACATCTTCGGACCAATCAACAAAAGGAGTATAGGTGGTAGTTGGTATTGTTTAGTTATCACTGACGACTACTCACGATTTTCTTGGGTTTTCTTTCTAGGTACAAAGGACGAGACGGCTTCCAAGCTCATTGGGTTCTTAAAGCAAGTGGAGAATTCCTATGGAACACAGGTTAAAAGGATTCTTAGTGATAATGGAACTGAATTTAAAAACACTGTAATTGGTGTATATTGCCTCTCAAAGGGCATAGTGCATCAATTTAGTGCACCCTATGAGCCACAACAAAATGGGGTGGCCGAACGAAAAAACAGGACATTGATTGAGGCAGCTAGGACTATGCTCTCGGATTCAAAGCTTCCTACCATGTTTTGGGGGGAGGCAGTGAATACCGCATGTCACATTTTAAACCGAGTCCTAACTGTCAAATCTTTGAACAAAACCTGTTATGAAATTTTGAATAAACGGCCACCAAATTTAACTGGCTTCGAACCGTTTGGGGTACCATGTACTTTATTGCGAACAAAACATCAACCTAAGTTTGGTGAAAAGGCTGACGAAGGATACTTCCAAGGTTATGTGCCAAACTCACCAAACAAACGGGTTTTTAACAAAACTAATGGTACAGTAGAGATTGTGTATAACATTGAAGTCACAAGTTATACACATGAACCCCAAACAGGTCCGGAATGGATATTTGACTATGATAAATTGTTTGAGTCATTTAACATTCCTCTTGATGAAAATGTAGGTACGATCGAAAAGAACATGGCGACATTGAATCTGAATGACGAAGGTCATACCTTTTCGAGGACTACATTTCAATCCACATCCGAGCCTACTTCGACTGAAGATGGATCTCCAGAAATCACTGATCCAGAAGCACCTTCAACTGAGAATCAAACTCAGACAACCAATTCCAACTCTGAGGAAACTGTCCACGAGGAGGAAAATGTGGAATCTGAGGATGTTCCCCCATTAGGTGAAATAGGATCTAACTTAGGAGATAATCTAAGAGTTGACGAGATAGAGACATCTAGGATCAACAAGAACCATCCTATAGAAAGCATCATACGAAATCCTAATGAGGGTGTGAGGACTAGGAGTAGTTTAAATAACAACACTGTGTTGTTATCGATGATAAATGACTCCGAGGCCTATCATACATGCCTCTATTCTTGTTTCATCTCGCAAGTAGAGCCGAAAAATGTGCAAATGGCACTAAAGGATAACTCCTGGGTTGAAGCGATGCAGGAAGAACTCTCTCAGTTTAGGAAACTAGAAGTCTGGGAGTTAGTTCCATTACCTCGAGGGGAAATAGCAATAGGAACCAAATGGGTTTTTAAGTGCAAAAGAGACGATCGATGTATAGTCACTCGCAACAAAGGTAGGTTAGTTGTAAAGGGTTTCAACCAAGAGGAGGGAATCGATTACAATGAGGTGTTTGCGCCAGTAGCAAGGCTGGAAGCAATTCGTTTGTTTCTGGCTTTTGCTTCCTTCAAGGGCTTTAAGGTATCAACTAGATGTTAAGAGTGCTTTCCTCTATGGGAAAGTGAAGGAACTGGTGTATGTAGAACAGCCGCCCGGATTTACAGATCCAAAATATCCAGATAGAGTATATCGTTTAGATAAGGCTTTGTATGGATTGCATCAAGCACCAAGGGCGTGGTACGAGACTTTATCCAACCATCTGTTAGAGAACGGGTTTGAAAGGGGTAGGATAGATAGTATGCTGTTCGTTAAGCGAAAGGGAGAACGCTTCATCTTGGTACAAGTGTACGTCGATGATATCATCTTTGGATCATCAGACGAACAAATGTGCAAGGAATTTGAGAAGGTGATGAAGTCAAAATTCGAGATGAGTGCAATGGGTGAGTTGAATTTCTTTTTGGGGTTGCAAGTTGACCAGAAGAAGGAAGGAATCTTTATCCATCAGACGAAGTATGTCTATGACATATTAGAACGCTTCGGGATGGAAGGGACGAAACTGACAGCTCATTTCAGCCCGCCGATTCAAGTGAATCACAATCTCGGACCAGGTACTGAAAGTGATACCGATGTGGATCTGACGTTATATCGGGCCATGATTGGATCACTTATGTATTTAACTGCTTCAAGACCTGACCTCATGTTTGCTGTGTGTATTTGTGCTAGGTTTCAGGCTAATCCGAAAGAGATGCACATGAAAGCTATGAAGCAGATTCTACGATACCTCAAGTCAAAACCGAAGCTGGGACTTTGGTATCACGCGGAGGGAGATCTAGAGTTGGAAGCATTCACGGATACAGACTACGGAGGATGCAGCTTGACGCGCAAGTCAACAACTGGAGGTTGTCAATTCCTTGGAGGGAGACTCGTTTCCTGGCAATGCAAGAAACAGACGTCGGTAGCCGTGTCAACGTGCGAGGCCGAGTATGTTGCTGCTGGTAGTTGCTGCTCACAGGTTCTGTGGATACAACAACAATTGCGGGATTACGGTTTGGCTTACACTCAAACTCCTATTAGGATAGATAACCAGTCTACTATCACAATAACTAATAATCCAGTTAAACACAGTAAAACAAAGCACATAGACATAAGACATCATTTTATACGTGATTGTGCTGAAAAGAACTTAATCAAGTTGGTAAAGGTGGCAACGGACGATAATAATGCTGATTTATTTACCAAAGCCTTTGATAAGTCACGGTTTGAATATTTGATTCAACTAAATGGAATGCGCAACCCAGAGTGAATTGACCTTAGTAGAATTTTTATTTCCTGTTATAACAGTAGCCTTTCTTTCTTTTTATAGTAAGTTTACTAAATTAGGATAATTTCTATTTTTAGTAAATCAGGTGTTTATGTTATATTCTTGCCATTACTTATGAAGAACAAATGAAAAAAAAAGAGAAAACCATAAAAAAATTCAAAAAAACAGAATATCAGAAAAGGAGTTAAGTCTTAGATGCATAGGTTCAAAGTGACGAAAATTAGCACAGTCGTTACAAACTCTAAGTGTTTAGGCTTTCACACATAATGCACCTAAAATTCTAAGTGTTATACTTTATTTTAGTTTGATGTGTTGGTAGGCATAATACATATAGGGAGTCTCAAGGCTAATAAAATATTCAAGAAAAGGTCCAGCGTGTCACTAACTTAGATATATGACCAATCGGTCTTAATTTTTATGTACGAGACATACGAACGTTGAGTATAAATGAGGTATGCAAACTTTCTGGAGATGTATAGCAACATAAAATACATCTTAAAATGGAAAGCATAGAAAAATCATACAGAATTGAGAGTCAAAAACACGTAACTCTGTTGTACGTAAGTACAGACCTGTTGCCTCTGTTTTGATTCGGGTTAGCAAGATAAGTCGCTTTGTTGTACGTCGGTACAGACCTGTCACCGCTGTCTTGCTAGCTTTAAAAATATACCTTAAGTCAAACTAAGACACTTTGTTGTATGTAAATACAGACCTGTGTCTGATGTTTGTCTTTTAAAGAAAGTTTGCAAATACCAAAAAGTTAGAATCATTGTCTGTATGCCTTGATCATAAAAGTATGTCTATGTCTGAGTCACGTAAGATAATTTCGTGATAAATAAATATGCCAAGGGATATTCCGAAATGTAGCATGTTTAAAGGGGTAAATACCAACAATCGGCTAGAAATGTATGTTACGCCAAACAATCAAAGGGATAAAAAATTCCTAAGTGTGAAAGTTTAAATATTGAAAGTGCGTATCTGACACCGCTATCTGATTGAACCATTCTTTGACTATGCTCGTCAAAAATATTTTGTTTAGTGTTTAGTATAGGTAGTAATCTTAAATAATTATGTAGTTTAGTCTAAGTTTAATTTTTGTTCAAAATTTTAATTTTATTTTAATTTAATTTTATCTTTATTTTAGTTTTATTTTATTTTTCTTATTCTATTTTATTTTTAATTTTAATTTTACTTAGGCAAAAGGTCAAAAATTACTGAGGGTGCATTCATAGTTGAATAAAGTAAACATTGCGTGAAAATCTTGTGCTTAGGGTAAAAGATTTGGCATAGTTTACTCTGTTACACGATAAAGTTGAAAAGGTTGAAAAAGTTGAATTTATTTCAAAAATTTTCGAAATATTCAAAGTTTCAGGGTGAATTCGAGTTTAAGCTAAACTTGAATATGGCAGGGCTCGAATCTGTCAGTAGATTCGAAAATGGCATTAAACTCGAATGTTGGTGGTATAAATAGGTCAACAGTGATGGTCATAATTCACCTGTCTTCGAATCTATACCTTCGAGTTTGTCATAGCGATTTCGAATCTATTCTCGAGTTTGCCGTTTTCAAGATACCCACTATTTGTCGAGTTTCTGTTCGTTTGGGTTCGATACTACCAGTACATCTAGGTATAACCAAGTGTATTGTACAAGATTTAGGTAGTCTTATACTTCAATTTAGGCCAAAATCTTTGGATTTTGAAGTTTTATTGGTAGAAAGTTTGTTTTTCAAAATTACAAACTTTAAACCGGTGAAAAGTCAAATTAAATACAAAAATTATTGATTAGAACCTAGTAGGACTAATAGATTTGATTTTCTGAGTCTAACATGGTTAAAATCATGGATTTTTGTGATGATGGTGGCCGACTCCTTCGAGTTTGTTCATGGCCAGTCTCGAGTTTGTCAGTAAACTCGAATAGGACATTAAACTCGAGTGGGTCATCAAACTCGAATAGATGTTCATTCGAATCTGATGTTCGAGTTTGTCATTATATTCGAATTATTTAATTTAAATTATAATTAAACTTGTAGAAATTCATAAGTGTTGGATTTTGTCCTTATACAAGTTCAAAATAAAACAAATTTGAATTTAAACAAGTTTATTCTTTATTAATAGTTCTAATATTTTATTTGATATATCGTGCAGACATGGCGGATAGAATATTTGTTCCAAAGCATAACATGGTCATTTCTCCTGACCATGCTATTCCTGAAGCGCAAGCCTTCCGCCAGATGGTGGATTTCTTGGTGGAGTCCAGAAGTTCGTATGCACTGTCTCACAATATCCAGATTGTCATTCCTTACGTGCGACAATTCTATGATCATCTGCAAGTAGATTGTACTGTCACTCCGACAAATCTGAGGACAAGGATTGCTGGTAATCCTTTGGTATTTTCAGCGGATATTCTTCGTCAAGTGCTTCAATTAGGCACTCAGGAGCAGGAAGATGGGCCTATTGATTTCCAATTATCAATCAGGCAGGCTGCCTTTGTAAGAATGGGCTATAGTCTAGATGTTACTAAGACATCATATATGAAAAGTGGGCTAATTGGCCAATGGCGATATCTAGCGCATGTGTTCATGGTTTGTTTTGCTGCGAAGAAAGCTGGATTTGATTATATAGTTTCGAAGATCCAATCGGGGATGATCGCGTTAGTCTATAATCATCAGTTTAGTTTTTCAGAGATGTTCTTCTCAGAGTTCGTTCATCAGATAACGGCTCCGGAGCTGGAAAGATTTTTGCTTTACCCTCGTTTTGTGATGATGCTAATCCGGCACTTTTTTCCAACTTTGCCGCAGCTTAACGATATTCAGAGCATTGCGGTCATTGATAAGAGAATATTTGCCGATTGCTCCTCTCATAGAAGTAGGTCAGCCATCCCAGTAGAGGGACCGTTGTTTGGAGCAGTAATCGACCCAAATTTTGTAGCCCCTCAAGATGCCAACTGGGCAGGGGAGGTGCAAGTTCAGCAGCAACAGCCACAGCAACAGCGTCAACAACAACAAAGGCCTCAGCAACAGAAAAGGAGGCAAAGGCCATCTGCGAGACAGACTCAGGCTGATAGGCCTTCTACAAGCCAACCTCAAGAGCCGGAAGAGGCTGGACCTTCAAGTGCACCATCTGAAATAGATCCTAGAATTCAGACATTGGAGGAAATATGGGCTTCAGGGCCAAATGCGAATGAGGAAATTACAGCTGAGTTAGTTGGAGAATTATTGGAGCCTCCGGAAGGAGAAGTTGACGTGTTTAGGCAAATTGATGAGTATCAACCTGAGCCAGCAGGTGATGACAAGTCCACTTCAGCTACAGAATCTGAGGAAATGGAAGAAATAGAAGTTGAGAAAGAAACAGAAGATCCGTCCATCCACATACGGACTTATGGATCGAGATTAGTGGTAATAAATGAAGAAGCTACGAGGAGACAAGCGTCGAGGGAGTCTGACGACTCGGATTTTGAGGAGGAAGAAGTAGTTCCGTTAATAACCAGGCAAAGGGCCAAAAGACATAGGTTCATGCAAGGAGCTTCCTCGGCCTCTGCTTCTCAGCCAGAAATACCTCAACCTCCTCCTACTCAAACAACCATTCCACCACCACCCGTTGAACCATACATTCCATCACCAATCATTCCAACTCCCATACAATCCATACCATCCACTTCATCCACTTTCATGGAGAATCAACGGTTTTCTGAGCTGAAAAGCAAAGTCGACTTCCAACAAGTCCAAATCTTCGGTTTGACAAAGGCTCTCGGAGAAATACAGAAGCATAATGCACAAATAGACATCGAGAATGCCGAGTTGAAGAAAGTAGTGGGCAAAATTGAGGAAGAAAACTTGGAGCTTAAAACATTTGTCGCTGATCAGGCGGCCGAGATACGATCGATGCGCTCCCTTATTGAGCAATTATTGAAAAACCTAAAGGCTCGGGGGGAGATAAGCTGCCGGGATCAGGAAGAGCTGCCCAGGGATGGAGATAATGATGGAGATAATGACGACAATGATCCCAGCGCGCAAAGAGATAATGAGCCAGTAGATTTTTCTGCTGCTCAACATGCTGAAGTTCAGGGGGAGCCAGGTCAGTCAGGAGCTGCAGAAGGTGAGCCTAGTTCATCAAAGGTCTCAGAAAGTGAAGTACGTGAGATAATTGAAGCATTGATGGACATTGATGAAGATCCTCTAGAACTAGAATTTGATTTTGAAGATGATATTGAGGATCTAGAAGAAGGAAAGTTTGTACCGGAAGACGTTGCTGATTGGAAGTCTGATGAGGAGGTTGTGATAGATGAAGATGATAATGTAAATGAAGTAATCATTCAATCACAGCCTGTCACAGAACAATATGAGCAAAATGATCAACATGTAATAGATATTGATGACGTCAAATTGGCTTCGGTAGATGATTCAGAACTGGAGGAGGCTGAAAGAGAGCCAAGCAGAGCTGAATTGTTAAATCTATGGTTCCGTAAGGAAGAGAAGAAAACTGAGCCGAAAATGAAGAAGAAGATGAGGAATCCATGTGCAGAAAATCTCTCTGGAGGTATTATCAGCTGGTTCTTTGACAGAGAACTGCAGCTTTTTATTCTGAAGAGGAGAGATGGACTCCAGTACCTGAGGCGCAAGCTTAAAGTATTTAACACATTGCCGAAGGTAGAAGTGAAGGAGTTAGCCTGGAAAGAGTTGATCAATATTGGAAATGACCCTTATGCTGAAGTGATCGCTAAGATAATCAGAAGAGAGGGTAGATCTGGAAAGTTTGAAAGACTCAAGCCGAGGTCTGGGAAAAGAGTCGAGGATACATCAAGAATAGATCCTCATACAGGTAGACCATGGGCGAAAATGGTTTACAAACCTGTTAAATGCTTAAGAAGGGTGCCAATGAAGAAGATGCCACGGGATGTTTTGAGCAACATGAAGTGGTGGTACATTGACAACGAAACTGCTGAAGCAATAATGGAGGATACTGAAGGATACTGAAGACAAAGTGATTTTGCGAGTGTATGATCCTCTACACCTGATAAACCTATCAAAGGACGATCTGAAGAAGCTACATGATCAGCATATCTTCTTTCATGAAGGAGTTAGCTACCAGTTTTAGAGGTAGTTATATTTTGGGAAATGTTTATGTGTACTTCGGATATTGTGTAGTTTGACGAGAGACTTCCTGTGACTTAACTATGTGATTAAAGTTTTAAAATTTTCGGGTTTTCCTCATATGTGCTTTGGGAATAGTTAGGGACTTTTATATTATATTGTTGATGACATGTTATTCACGTGGCTATTGGAATTAGTTCGAGGGTGTTACAGTATTGTAGTGTGTTGGTACACCCTGTGTGACGATAGCAGTCTAAGTGTACTCGCATTTTGGTTCAAGTAATATTCAAAGTATTGGTTATTAACGAGTGTTTGATATATGTGTTTTTATATGTTTTTGATAGTTATTGATTGTATGTTTGAACTTGATGTAATGTATTACAAGAAGTTCAAACATAAAGTTCAAAGATAAATTCAAGCATAAGTTAAAAACATAAGTTTCAAATATAGGTTAAATATGTGAAAGTCGAATTTTGATTAAATTTGAATTCACAAGTAAACAGGATTCGAATCTATAGCAGATTCGAATGTGTTCCATTAGGCATATTCGAATGTGATGTATAAGGTAGATTCGAGAGTGTCAAGGGGACAAACTCGAATGGACCTTGGGCCAGATTCGAGTTTGGCCCATGGCAAACTCGAATGAGCCTCTATAATTAGGGATTAACTCGAATCATTAGGTGACTTTTGCAGAATTCTAGTGAGATTAAGCAAAAGGGTGATCTCGAGTTTATCACTATTGTGAGTGTTGTTTCGGAGAGAATCAGCTTGTAGGTACGTTTGTGTTCGTCCGTACAGCGTGTTGATAGTCTCCATGTTCCGTGTGAGAGTTGTTTCCGTCAAGCCGTTAACGAGGATTCCGCACTCGTTGACGGTGTCGCGTCTAGATAAATCTGTAGAGTCAAGGCCGTACATAGTGCAAGATACGCAGGTTGAAATTCGTTAAAACGAAGTAGACTTCTTGATTGGGTTTCCAAGATAATATATCTACTGTCAAAAGTCTCACCAATATCACCAACTATTCAATGCGGCAACTTCAAAGGTAGTTGGAAGATTATATGTCCGTCCATCTTAAGCTCTTCTTACAATAAATGTTAATTTGACATTGCTATACTCATTTGTATCGATCCCTAAACATCCCTATATGATTATACAAGTGCGTTTTTGGCATCCAGAATATCTATCTGTTTGTAATTATTTCATGATCCATTGTATCATATGAAGACCTAGAATTGTCCAATGTGGAAATGTATTGGAAAAGCATAATTAAATATAAAATACTGAATGTTCAATGACAAACCAATAAAATAATTTTAAAGTCATAAAGTCAACATTGGTAGAATCTTCACAAATTATCAAATCAACAATTGGATTGTTTGTTGACGAACTTGTAGTTGTTGATGTGTCAAAATATATTTATATTTTTCAAATTCAGATAGCAATTAATCACATTTTTCTTATCACAAAATGTAGACAGCATTTCAATTGTTTGTTGACGAACTTGTAGCTCTTATTGTTTATAATATTTATATTTTTGCTATAAAAGTTTTTCAAATGTAACTTGAATTTCTAATTGATTAGTAAACTAGTCATTCGGAAGTAGATCAAATTTGAGAATTTTCTTATCAATTCATATTTCATAAACAATAACAAAACACATCAAATAAACCACTTTGATTTCATTATTCAGAAACTATTCATCCACAAATCGAATTCCAAATCACTAATACAAACAAAATATAATAAAAAATTGAACATAAAATAGTATCATATATGCCTTTAAAATTTGAGTTTAATGTAACATCCCATTTTCCGACCTCGTACGTGGATTTAATTTATTGGATTATTATCTTATTATTATTGTGTTGGTCGAATAATATCCCGATTAGTGGATTTATACGTGTCGACATTGGGTTATACATGGCATCGGTTTATTATTTTAGCGGATTAATTATAGTTAGGAGATCGCGGGATTAAATGGGTTGAAATGATTTAATATTGAAAAGACGACATTGGGTTCGGATCATTGGGTATCGGGTTACCAAAAATAGAAAGGATATATATACATTATTCTTCTTCGCTTCCCAAATGTCTATATTTCAAACATGGACATTTATAGAAGTAAACTTGAGATACATCAAATCAAATACAAAAATGTAAGAAGTGTACATAGACAAAATGGTAAAAATAAAAATACATATGCAGTCAATGCAACTATCTTTAGTTTTTACCAATTTATGCAATTATGTTACGTTTTAATACCAAATTATGCAATTATTTTATATTTTTATACTAATTTATGCAAGTTTTAACCTGAAGGACATACACACCATAGAAGTGTATAACCATCTTTAATTAACTCCTAGTTAACTCAGTGTTACATACAAAGTTCATTTGAACATAGTTATTTAAAAACAGATCAAACTTCACCTTACAAACGATACAAACATATTAGAAAAATGTAAGAAGTGTACATAGACAAAAAGGTAAAAATAAAAAAAAACCTATGCAGTTAATGCAACTATCTTTAGTTTTTACCAATTTATGCAATTATGTTACATTTTAATAACAAATTATGCAATTATGTTATATTTTTATACTAATTTATGCAAGTTTTAACCTGAATGACATACACACCATAGAAGTGTATAACCATCTTTAATTAACTCCTAGTTAACTAACTGTTACATACAAAGTTCAGTTGAACATAATTCTTTAAAAACAGATCTAACTTCACCTTACAAACGATACAAACATACTAGATGTTGTTTTGGGTGACAAGGTTGAAAAGGCCATGGTTTAGTCATACTAGATGATGGTTTAGACATAATTATACATCTTGCAATTGTTTAGTCATAATTTAACAAAAGATTCGAACTCATGAACCCTAGATCATCTGAAAATTATGTTTAGTCATAATTTAACAACAGATTCGTACTCATGAACCCTAGAGATTCTGAAAAGAAAACAACAGATTTAATTAAAAAACAGATTCGTACTTTGTAATTCTGAAATTGAGACATTATGTTTAGTCATAATTTAACAACAGATTTATACTCATGAACCCTAGAAATTCTAAAAAAACTTACGAATTAAAAATGTTATTATACATAACCTTTAGCATTAGCATACGAATTAAAAAATATAATTATACATAAACATAGCATACGAATTTTACAAAAAGGGTGAAGAATTACCTTTGTGTTTGAAGAGCCAAGTGATTCAAGAGGATGTATTTGACACCGAGAACATAACATTCTTGCGTTTAAAATGGAACTTTGAAGCTTACATATAGATGAAATTGGTGACTTGACGTTGGGCGGTTGTATATTAACTTCTTCATTTAATAATTGCATCGGATATGTGGATTTGATTCGCGAACGTGATGAGTCCAGAGACGTAGGCTTTAGCCGGAGACGAAGTGGGAAGCGTGTGTGAGAGGAGTCTGCAACCGATTTGATGTTTTGGGGAAGAACGTCCTATTTAAATATAGGGTTGTATTTATAAAAATGGACTTCGGGAGTCTGCAACAACAACAACAATAATAATACTAATAATAATAACAATAATAATAATAATAATAATAATAATAATAATAATAATAATAATAATAATAATAATAACAATAATAATAATAATAATAAGTATGTATATATATATATATATATATATATATATATATATATATGTGTGTGTGTGTGTGTGTGTGTGTGTAAAATAATTAAAAAATATTTAAAAAAACAACATAAAAACAAACAAAAAGAGTTCGATACTGTCTCAAAGAGATGGTATGGAAATCTGCATAATGACGAGGGTCATTTTGTGACGTAGTCGGTCCACCATTGCACTTCGGTGGGTGCAAGACTTGTCGACGTCTACCCTCCCCCTACACCATTGGACTTCGGTCCTATTTATATGGTATTTTGGGCTTTGTTGTTGTTGTTGTATTTATAAAAATGGACCCTCTAAACTCATGTCTTCCATATCTATACTATATATAATAAGAAAGCAACATGGTATTTCTCGACCCTTAGATGGAAAAAAATTAATGGTGTAGATGGATGCTAACTCATAAGTATTTAGGAAATGGTAACTTGTATTTTTGATGGCCGTACTCCATCCACTTCAACAGGGAGGAGTTCGCAGTCAATAGGGAGCACTTCCTCTAGAAGATCAGGTGTGTATAAGCAAGTAAAAAAGTTGTGCGTCGAGTGTAAATTTTACATCTCATGGCATCCACGTAAGTTGTTGTAAGCTTGAGGTTGGTTCATACCTAGGACAATTGTTATATAATATGACCTGCAAGAATGATGCCTCTGTTGACGAAAGTGAACCCTTGATGAAACTTGGCACACTCAATTGACAAAATCCTCACCGATTGAATTGAAGAGATACTCACGAATTGACCTATCGACAGAAACTTCGATCGCACTACAAATTGAAGAAATAATCTTGTCGCGTCAAGTGAAGATACGGTTTGTGAATGTTTAAAACTCAAAAGCACATTAGTTTAATCACTAATGTCAATGGTGTAATTTTTTTTAAATGCAGAATTTCATATGGAACACTCAGTCGTTGAAGAGATAGTCACCGATTGACCTATGAACAGAAGCTTCGATCGCACTACAAATTACAGAAATACTCTTGCCGTGTCAAGTGAAGATATGGTTTGTGAATGTTTAAAATTCAAAAGCACATTATTTTATAGTAGGGTTGGAGGGGTTGAGATCCCTTGAACTCTTTTGAAACTTTTAGAGCTAGAGAAGGAGAGTTGCTGGAGAGTACGTTTCTAGGATTTGTCAACCTTGTAAGTGAGATGCAGAGGAATGGGGTGACAAAATCAAATCTGGACATCAATGTTAAATTCTTGAATGTGCTCAATCCGGAATGGGATAAATACACAATGATCATCTAACAAACGAAAGAGATTGATGAGATGGATTTTCATATGATGTTTGAAAATCTTAACAACTATCAAGAGGTTGATCTATATATATATATATATATATATATATATATATATATATATATATATATATATATATATATATGTGTGTGTGTGTGTGTGTGTGTGTGTGTTATTTGAACTCCTTGGTTCCTTTCCTCACATAGAAAATTTGAAAGTGTGTTGTGTGTGCGTGGTGTATGTGGTAACAGCAAGGAAAAGCCTCAACAATATGAAGTTGGTTGCTAGAACTTGATCTTCATCTCCTCTTATTGTTCTTGAGTTACAAAGAGGTAAGAAAGCTTGATTTTGGTAGCATAAATTCGTGTTGGTTGTTACTAATATTAGGAATTGGCTTATAAGCCTATAGGGAGTGATATATCAATTGTATGAGTTTATTGTTGCTGAAAAATTGAGTTATGGGGGTTGTTCTAAACCCTGGACGCCATGAGAAGCAAACAGAGACGGCTTGCTCGCCCAAGAGCACGGTTGCGATCCCCTGAGCGCGGCCGCGATGGGTTCTGTAGTGGTGCAGGTCGAGTATGGCTAAAACCAAGGAGCGCGTACCGTGATGGTGAGTGCAACCACAATGACCTGAGCGCGACCGCGATCGTGAGCGCAGCCGCGATGGCACGAGTGCGGGCCACGATCTGATTGTTTTTGGGTCGGGTTCAGTTTTAGGCTTTGGGGTCCATTTGGGTTACTCTTGGGGTTACTCTTGGGGTCTGATTCAGTTATGGGTTCAGCTTGTGAGTCTGTTATATGTATCTGTGGGTTTGAATGAACCTTCTGGGATCCGTGTCTTTATAGGGAGGAGCAAACAACGACCCGGGCAGAATCAGGGTTCAGTGAGTTGATCAAAGGTAATCAGGTGAGTACTCGAGTCTTTTCCAACCGCCAGATATTTTACAAGTCTTACACGTGTTGTTCATATTATTATATGTGATATATATAAGACAGGGACGTGAGCCTCAGGTATGATTCTATTCCTATTAAATGTGTTTCATGTGCATGTGATGAGATCCATTCCAGGGTGTCCGTGATGAGTTCCATACGGACAGAGACTCACAATGGGTGATAGCACGGGCTTACTGTCCTTAACCAGTCTTCAGAGCGTATATATACGGCAGGCCTGTAGCCAGGTCGCTCCTGAGCATCAGGGATTTGCTAACCAATACTGCATGCGGTTTGTTAGCCGAGGAAGTGTCCCCACATGGATTGTGATATACAAAGCTTCGGATCTCATGCTTTCTCATAATTATACCTAAGATGTGTTGTTGATTGCCACGGATCAAGATAGAGATGTGTTATGTGTTATGTGCTTGTATATTGTGTTAATTCTTCAGAGTTTAACCCTCGCATACTCACGAGCTTCCCAGCTTACGTTTTCGAGTCTAACATTTTCAGGCAGTCAAAAAGGGGAACAACATTCGCAGTTGCCGAAGTAGGAACATGAACTATTTAGGGATTTAGGGGTCTTCTACGGTATGATGATAGCATCTTTTATGAAACTGTTATTTTGTAACCGGTGTATATATTTAACATGTATATCGGATAGTTAGCGGTGTTATGTTAGATACTTGGGATTCGAATATCTGTATTAACTCGTGATTTACACTGTTAACTCCCTTGTATTAAAGTTTTAAATTATCAGTGATTTGCATTATCCTCTGACACGTGTAATATGGATTCTATGCGTTATTGCCACTTATGATATTGTAATGACATGACATTTATGTGTAAAGAGAGTGTGTTACATTTAGGGGTGACAATATCGACCCAACGAGTCAAACAAGCGAAACAATCAAAACGACCCGTAGTATAAAACTAAGCTAGAACATAATTTCTAAAAAAAATAAAATTCTAGAAAATGATATATTAAACAAATCATTTTTTGAAAATAAAATCTAATATTACGTTAAATTTTGTTTTTTTGATCATCAACCCGTTTAACACGTTTGTTTGAACGAGCCAAAATTAATTTTGAACTCCTATCCTATTCAAAAGAAATCATTGCACTTTTTTTTTATATTTAATTTTGACAATAGTTATCCTAAATATTTGTCACTCCCACCCTATATTTGGGTTCTTATTATTATTAATTTTATTTTGAAATCATCAATTTAAGACTTAATTTATTTTATAAATATTTGCTTTAAAATAATATAATCTATAATTCTAACACAATCATCTTTAAAATATAAATTCTGAACGCAGTTGCTATCTAAATTTTAAATTCATAAGCCACTCATTATCCCATGAATAAATATTATTTTTTTAGAATCTTTGTTTGTGTGGGTCATTTCCAACATGGGCTACTTGGGTTACTAAATAAAAACCCTAAAAGCCCATTCTTTTTGTATAAAGGAGAATCAAGTAAATAAGGTAAGGGGATCTTTCTTTGGAGCCAATAAGGAGAGAGAAATTGCTCTCTACATACTCCATCCTTTACCATCTTCTTCTATTGCCCCATGACCTTCCATATGTCATTGCATTTGGCCCTCTACATGCTACTACAGTTTACCTTCCATATGTCATTGCAGTTCAACTTCTTCATGCCATTGCAGTTGGCCCTTCGTCTGCTGCTGCCTTCTTGGAAGCGACCTTCCATATGCGAGACTTACCTTCCACATGTAAATTTTTCCTTCCACATGTTGTTCTCGACCTTATTTCTCTTTATTATACTTGTCTTTGTGTTTATTATTATATAAACTCTAACTTAAGTATTGGAGGTGGATTCCGGGACGCAAGCCCTAGGTTCACTTCTAACGTTTATTTGTTGTTTGTAGTGATGTTTCTTGGCTCGGGAATACAAGGAATGACCTACCTTCTATAGCAAGATGCTCCCAATGGAAATACGCTCAAACAAATGGCGCCATCCATGTGACCGACACAATAAGTTATCGTGTTTCATTACCTTTTTCATTTTGATTCAGTTCCAGATTATGTATCTTGATCTCCATACTGTTATGTATTTATTTTCATGAGATACCTCGATTGAATGAGTTTCTATTTCCATGAGATTACTTCTTAAATGGAACGAGACGTGAAAGAATCACATTCTCATTCATTATTTGTGCTAAAAAAAATTGAGGTGAACTGAATTATGATGTCTCGTTATGCTCTTGAGTTTTAAACACCATTATGTTATTATGTTAGAAACCTTTTTGTTCATGTCTTTCTTCATTTTATAAATATTTAATATTACATTTTTGTTAAATCAACTCTGTTGATGTTGACGTATGAAACCCATAATAATTTTTTATCTACTCTTTAAAGAAAAGAAAAAGAAAAACGAAAGAGATTAATAAATAGTCTCTTGTCATTTACTGGAAAAAGAAAAGTTGGATGGTGTTGTACCTTTTTTGACTATTTTGTCTTATCTCATTAAAGACAAAAGAAAATGGTAAAATTTGATTGGACAACACAAGAAGACAAAACTATTTTTCATTACTTTTGGTACAAACGGTTAAGTGGTACCACCTTTTTTGTGAAGACCATCCCTTACGGGGCAGTTGACAGAGTCTAGGTCCCACATCATGCAACACGATGCCAATCATAACTAAGATAGAGTAATTATAATGCGGAATATTAAATTACAGTACAAACATATTAGAATTAAGTTTAATACAGTTTACAGTTTTCAAATTTAACTTATAAAGGGTACCATTTAATCTAATACATTACATCATACAATCATATCAAGTCTACCCAAAACCACCATAATTGTCAATCTTCCAATCAGTACCGAGAAGTTTGTTGAGTAGTGGTCTGTGAAAGCTTTAAAACTTGGATCTTGAATGACCTAAGAACTAGGTCCAACAGACTCCCCTTTATCTTTTCCTGTAAAAATTATAAAGTAGCAACTGTAAGCAATGCTTAGTGAGATTATAGATTTTCAGATTTCACACATTATCAAGCGGATCATGGGTCTAGCATGATATATCTTGACTGCCGCTACAGCCACTCATTATTGAGACATAGTAGTCATAAAATCGGATGATGTTCAAGCCACGCTCACGCTTAAATCGTGGGGATCAGCCACATACTGGGCTAGCTACCAGTAAATCAACATGGCGGAACATCGGAGGGTCATTACCAAGTTTAATAGAACTGGTGAAATAGCATGGTCTAGAACAATAGACCGACAAGGCTAATCAAGTTGAATCAATAAGTTAAATGTCTGAGCAATAATGAAAGCTTAAGTCATCAAAGTCATGAAAGCAATAAATCACATAGCAGTATCTGAAATGAACTGTAATGCAATGTCATGTGAAATGATAATCAAATAGTTATCATGATACACTAGGCATCACCGAACCATAGTGAGCACAGGTCTCAATTCAGCTGATCATATATGAATGTCAAGTAATCTATCATCAACAATAGCTCTCAACCGAAAATCTCGCATGAAAAGCTGAATATCTACAACTCACTGTTTCTGGAGTCTTTATCAAGCAGATATAAGATCCACCACCTAAGTTATCTCAGGATTTATCTTTAAATCTCTATAAATCTGATCTCTGTCAATTCTTTTCAAATCAAGACCCTCTTTCAATCTCTTTAATCTTTAAATCTTTGTTCAGCATCCGGACTCGGATTTATCCGAATCCGGACCAACCCTCTTCCGAATTTTTAGCATCCGAAATTGGAACATCTCTGTAACACCCACAATTCTCACACAAATGCCACGTCATTAATTAATCATAAGTGGCAAAATCGCAAACATCTCAAAGTACACATGTCACAGGATTAGCGGAAAAATCACTGTTAATTAAAACTTTTAACACAGAGTCATACATCGTCTCATAACCGACACTGATACATAACCACAACAGAGTATTGATAACAACTCTAAAGTCTAACGCCAGAATACAGTCAGCATACACGGCTCTACACTGCCCCGATCCCTACTTCGGCTGTTGCGACTGTGGCTGCGGCCCCACGGTATGACTGCCTGACACACACAGAAGACTCGAAAACATAAGCTAGACAGCTCGTGAGTACGCGAGGGTTAGACTCTGCAGGTAAACACATACAACATACACAGCACATATATCTCAACACACATATGCAACTCTATGCATAACACGTATCTCTGCTCGAAAGGGGACCACGTTCCCCGGCTAACAGGCTGCACACAGCAGCGGTTAGCTACTCAATAGGCACAGGAGCGACCTGGCAATATCTCTGCCGTATATATACAGCCTCATATCTCGTGACTGGTTAGGAACAGTTAGCCTGCGCGATCACACATCGCGGGTACCTGCAATTCAAACACATATAGCACGTATAGGGTAGAGAAACTCATACCTGCGCCGTACCTCTGTCTCATATACACATATCACATCACATAACTGACTCGTAAAAGACTACGCGCGATTTGTAAAAGAACTCGAGTACTCACCGACTACCCGAAACTTGATTCGAACTCAGAATTCTCAATGCGGCTCGGCACGTGATCGGCTAGAACCTGTAAACACCACGGACTCCACATATTAACGCAAACTCAATAACCACACAACTCAAATCAAACATAACTATCGCGATCAGTTTAAACCCGAAACATATTCCCGAACGGATAACCGATCCCCGAAACTCTTTCATGGGATTCCTATCGAGACCCAAAACCCCAAGAGATTCAATCCGGCAATATCCCGAAGGAATTCGACACACTAGCTAACCCAAACCTCTCCAATTGAATCGAATCAGATTTCCCCAGCAGGCTGCGGCTCGCGCCGCTAAGCCCCTGCACTCGCGTCGCGCCCAATTCCTTCTGCGCGTCGCGCCGCGGCCCCCTGCGCGTCGCGCCGCGACCAGCCGACTGTTCTCAGTCTTCACCTTCGAACTCCATAGCTGAACCAGGAGTAATACTCCTTTCTATACTCGATTTCCAGCTCAAAACACTCATACAAACACTATACCACAGGCTCCTATTACTTATAACCCAAACTACACAATTTTCACAGCATAGAACACAAGATTTAACTCTCAAAACCAATAACTCTTACCTCAAATACTCAAGAACTCCAACAAGAAGATGAAGAAGATCAAGATGCAGACTTTACTTCAGCTTCTGGCTACCAATTTCAGCTGGAACTCCAGGAAGGTACACACACACACCTTAGGGTTATTTTCTCAAAATTATGGATAAAGGAGAAAGGAACAAGGGAGCTCAACATATATACGTACATATCCATATCCGGTTCCGAACCCACTAACCCGGACCCGATATCATTTTTTCACAATTTATATCATTAGGACCCAATTAAATCCACGATCTCAAGGAGATAATTAATCCGCTAATTAATAGCTCGGGGACACGTATCACTCGGTTTCGACACGTTAAATCCACGAAATGGAATTTAATTGGAACACGCAACATTTATTAAAATAATGAGCCAATAAATTAAATCCACGTACCAGGCTCAAATTCGGGATGTTACAAATCCTCTCCTCTTAAAAAGATTCCGTCCCGGAATCTAGCTCGGACTCGGGAATAGCTGCGGATATCGGCTCCTCATCTCGGCCTCGGGCTCCCAGGTGGCACTAGTACCCTTATGATGCCTCCACTGAACGAGTACTAGCGCAATCTCTTTATTTCGCAATCTCTTCACTTTACGATCGGTAATCGCCTCAGGCTGCTCGACATATCTCAGGTGATTATCCACGGTTATCTCAGATAACGGCACAAACTGATCATCCTTGGCTAAACACTTCCTCAGATGACTCACATGAAATGTATCGTGGACTCCGGCCAATTCGGGAGGCAATCTCAGTCTATAAGCCTGATCTCGGACTCTGGCGATAATCTCGAACGGACCGATGTACCGCGGACTCAGCTTACCTCGATGCCTGAATCTGATAACTCCTTTCCACGGCGATACTTTCAGCATAACACGGTCTCCAATACTGAACTCAAGCTCATTCAGACGACGATCGGCATAACTCTTCTGCCGGCTCTGTGCTACTCTCATATGCTCGCGGATAACTGCCACTTTGTCGCTCGTCTCTTGTAGCAACTCGGGCCCACTGATAGGTCGCTCGCCGACCTCGCCCCAACACACCGGGGTTAGACACTTACGCCCATACAGTGCCTCAAATGGAGCCATCTTGATGGAGGAATGGTAGCTGTTGTTATACGCAAACTCGACTAACGGCAAGTGAACGTCCCAACTACCACTAAAATCGATCGCACAAGCTCGGAGCATATCCTCGAGAGTCTGATTCGTCCGCTCTGTCTGCCCGTCTGTCTGAGGTCTGTACGCGGTACTCAACTGAACTCTCGTCCCCAATTCGCGCTGAAAGCTCTGCCAGAATCTCGAAGTAAACCGCGTATCTCTATCAGACGTAATCGACATCGGAACGCCGTGCCTCGACACTATCTCACTGATGTATAACCGGGCCAACTGATCCATAGTGATGGTGCCTCTCACTGCCAAGAAATGAGCACTCTTCGTCAACCGATCCACAATCACCCAGATCATATCATTACCTCGAACGGTGCGCGGAAGCCTGATGATGAAATCCATCGTGATATGATACCACTTCCACTCAGGGATCTCTAAAGGCTGCAAATGCCCGTGAGGCTTCTGATGCTCGGCCTTGACTCGCAGACAAGTCATACACTCCTCGACGTATCGGCCCACATCTCTCTTCATCCCTGGCCACCAATAGAACTCGCGCAAATCTCTGTACATTTTGGTGCTCCCGGGGTGGATAGACAATCTCGAACGGTGCGACTCATCTAAAATCAGCTGCCGCAGATTACCGACTCTCGGAACCCAAACACGATCACGAAACGCCCACAAACCTCTGCTATCTCTGCTCAATGCCTCTAGCTGTCCCGCAAGCCGCTCTCTCTTCACATTCTCCGCCCGCAAACCCTCTAACTGAGCATGCCTCAGACTCTCCACAAGAGTCGAGGTAACCTCGAGCCTCGCTGCTCGGGAAACTACCGTTTGGCCACACGCCTTACGGCTCAACGCATCGGCCACCACATTGGCCCTACCAGGATGGTACTGGATCTCGCAGTCATAATCTTTCAGTAACTCGAGGCTGCGCCGCTGTCTCATATTTAGCTCTTTCTGACTGAACAGATACTGAAGACTCTTATGATCGGTATACACTACAAATCGCGAACCGTACAGATAATGACGCCATATCTTCAACGCGAACACTATCGCGTCCAACTCAAGGTCGTGCACAGTATGATTTTCCTCGTAGGTCTTCAGCTGTCGCGACGCATACGCAATCACTTTGCCTCGCTGCATCAGAACACAACCCAAACCTGTACCTGACGCATCACAGTAGACCACAAAATCCTCTGTACCCTCGGGCAATGCTAACACTGGTGCCTGACATAACCGGGATTTCAATTCTCTGAAAGCCGACTCCTGCTCATCAGACCACACGAAAGGAACGGACTGCCGTGTCAATCTCGTCAACGGCCTGGCAATCCTCGAGAAGTCCTGAATGAAACGGCGGTAATACCCGGCTAGGCCCAAAAAGCTACGGATCTCAGGCACAGTCTTCGGCGGCTCCCAACTCATCACGGCCTCTATCTTCGCCGGATCTACTGAAATACCCTCGGCGCTCACAACATGTCCCAAAAACTGGACCTCGCGCAACCAGAACTCACATTTGGAGAACTTCGCATAAAGTCGCTCCTTTCGCAGCACAGATAAAACCTCTCGCAAGTGCTGCTCGTGGTCCTCGGCACTCCTCGAATAGATCAGGATGTCGTCGATGAACACAATCACGAACCGATCCAACATAGATCTACACACCCTGTTCATCAAATCCATGAATGCCGCGGGTGCGTTAGTCAGTCCGAAAGGCATGACTAGGAACTCGTAATGGCCGTATCTCGTCCGAAACGCAGTCTTCGGCACATCCTCATCTCTAACTCTCAGCTGATGATAACCCGATCTCAAATCTATCTTCGAAAAGAAGCTCGAACCCTGTAGCTGATCAAACAGATCGTCGATACGTGGAAGCGGATAACGGTTCTTCACCGTCACTTTATTCAACTCTCGATAGTCGATACACATTCGCATGGAACCGTCCTTCTTCTTCACAAACAGCACTGGAGCTCCCCACGGGGACGAACTCGGACGGATGAATCCACGATCCAGCAACTCCTGAAGCTGCGACATCATCTCTCTCATCTCAGTAGGTGCCAGCCTATAAGGCGTCTTCGCAATAGGCACCGCTCCAGGGATAAGGTCGATACGAAACTCGACCTGACGATCTGGCGGTAACCCAGGCAACTCCTCTGGGAATACCTCAGGGAACTCTCGAACTACAGGTATATCCGCTAGGGTCTTCTTCTCTAATCTGGCGTCAACAACATAAGCCAGAAAGGTCTCGCACCCCTTCGCAACATATCTCTGAGCTCTTGCCATCGACACAATACCGATCTCGCCTCGGCGCCTCTCGCCATATACTGTTACTGTCTCACTGTCTGAAATGGGTATCCGGATCATCTTCTTCGCGCACAAGATATCGGCCTGCCTGGCTGTCATCCAGTCCATACCCACTATCACATCGAAACTGCTAATCTCTATCGGCAGTAGATTAATCAGAAACCGGTGAGCATCAATCTCTAGGACACAATCTCTGTACACCCGACTCACTAGCGCTGTACTACCGTCTACCCTCTCAACAACTAACGGCACAGATAACACAGTAGCAGGCACAGAAAAGTAGGCACAGAATACAACAGACACATATGAGCGATCTGCTCCAGAATCAAACAAAATACGAGCACTAAGCCCGTTCAGAATGTACGTACCAGATACCACATCGGTAGACTCGCGGGCCTCCTCTGCCGTAGCCTGAAATACTCTACCCCTGCCTCTGGGCGCTGACTCACGGCGGCTCGAAGACGACGGCTCTGCTCTAGCACCGCTGGTGCTCGCTCCCTGCACTGCTGGCGGCGCATCCGGACAATCTCTCACAATATGACCTGGCCTCCCACAGCGGAAGCACAGGGAATCCCTCGAAGTACATGTAAATGATGTGTGGCCATACTGGCCACAGCGATAACATCTGGGCTGCTCCGGCACACAAGGACCGGAATGGCGACGGCGACACCTCGGACAGTCTCTCTCCCCGGCTGAACTATCTGCCCGACTCCCGGATGGCTGGGACCCCTGTCCCACGCTGCTCTGACTCTGATTGGGAGCACTGTAACGGGAAGTCTGCCCCTGACTCTGACTGGCCGTCCCTGATCCCTGATACTGCCCAGACCTCCTGGACCTCCGGTCTCTGCCTCTGTCTCTGTCTCGACGAAATCCCGAACCCTGCCCCTGAACCTGCTGCTGCTCAGGCTGTCTCTCTCTCTGGGACTCCTGGGGCTCTCGGTAGTAGCTCTGGGACTGCTCAGACGTCCCTATCCTCTGTCTCTGGGACGGGGGCTGACCCCTCTGTCTCTCGATCTCCCTCTCTCGAACTCGGGCTAACTCTAATGCCCGCGCAAAGGTAGGAGTATCATGAAGTCCGACGAACTCCCGGATATCTGATCTCAACCCATCGATAAAGGCATCAGCCTTACGAATCTCTGTATCCACGTGCTGGGGCGCAAACTGGGCATACTCATTAAACCTATCCACATACTGCTGAACCGACATGCTACCCTGCTGAAGGTGCAAGAAACGACGCTCCATTTCCCGGCGCTCATCCCGGGGAATATACTGTAACTCGAAGATAGCACGGAACTGATCCCATGTCATAGCATACGCTGCAGCTGTAGTCATGGACGACTCAATGGACTTCCACCACTGTGAAGCCCCTCCCTTTAGCTGATAAGCCGCATAGCCGACCATATCACGAGGGTCGACATGGGCAACTCGGAACGCTGCCTCAATCTCTCTCTCCCAAGCCATAGCCGCACCCGGCTCGCCACCGCCTCGGAACTGGGGTGGGGCTCCCGCCATAAAGTCCTTAAAGGACCCACCTCGAGGAGCAGAAGAAGAAGATGCCCCAACCACTGTCTCGGCACTAGTCACTGGCGGCGGATCAACTCTCTGTCTCTGCTGCTCTCTCTCTCTGTCCCTCTCCCTGTAGAACTCAGTCAACACTGATAACATCTCTGACCGGCGGACATACTCATCTCCCGCTGGTCTCTCTGGCCCTGAACCCTCGCCATGATCTGCCATAACTACCTGCACATATCACAAAGGTAAGATAACAGATCGATCACCCAGCGTTATACAATAAGCTAGGTTAGTTAATTCCGCTAAACTCAGTCTCAGGGAAGAATCCCACAGATCTGAACACGGTAAGAGCACAAGCATCCACTGATACTCAGTACTGAAACCACAAGCTCTGATACCAAGCTGTAACACCCACAATTCTCACACAAATGCCACGTCATTAATTAATCATAAGTGGCAAAATCGCAAACATCTCAAAGTACACATGTCACAGGATTAGCGGAAAAATCACTGTTAATTAAAACTTTTAACACAGAGTCATACATCGTCTCATAACCGACACTGATACATAACCACAACAGAGTATTGATAACAACTCTAAAGTCTAACGCCAGAATACAGTCAGCATACACGGCTCTACACTGCCCCGATCCCTACTTCGGCTGTTGCGACTGTGGCTGCGGCCCCACGGTATGACTGCCTGACACACACAGAAGACTCGAAAACATAAGCTAGACAGCTCGTGAGTACGCGAGGGTTAGACTCTGCAGGTAAACACATACAACATACACAGCACATATATCTCAACACACATATGCAACTCTATGCATAACACGTATCTCTGCTCGAAAGGGGACCACGTTCCCCGGCTAACAGGCTGCACACAGCAGCGGTTAGCTACTCAATAGGCACAGGAGCGACCTGGCAATATCTCTGCCGTATATATACAGCCTCATATCTCGTGACTGGTTAGGAACAGTTAGCCTGCGCGATCACACATCGCGGGTACCTGCAATTCAAACACATATAGCACGTATAGGGTAGAGAAACTCATACCTGCGCCGTACCTCTGTCTCATATACACATATCACATCACATAACTGACTCGTAAAAGACTACGCGCGATTTGTAAAAGAACTCGAGTACTCACCGACTACCCGAAACTTGATTCGAACTCAGAATTCTCAATGCGGCTCGGCACGTGATCGGCTAGAACCTGTAAACACCACGGACTCCACATATTAACGCAAACTCAATAACCACACAACTCAAATCAAACATAACTATCGCGATCAGTTTAAACCCGAAACATATTCCCGAACGGATAACCGATCCCCGAAACTCTTTCATGGGATTCCTATCGAGACCCAAAACCCCAAGAGATTCAATCCGGCAATATCCCGAAGGAATTCGACACACTAGCTAACCCAAACCTCTCCAATTGAATCGAATCAGATTTCCCCAGCAGGCTGCGGCTCGCGCCGCTAAGCCCCTGCACTCGCGTCGCGCCCAATTCCTTCTGCGCGTCGCGCCGCGGCCCCCTGCGCGTCGCGCCGCGACCAGCCGACTGTTCTCAGTCTTCACCTTCGAACTCCATAGCTGAACCAGGAGTAATACTCCTTTCTATACTCGATTTCCAGCTCAAAACACTCATACAAACACTATACCACAGGCTCCTATTACTTATAACCCAAACTACACAATTTTCACAGCATAGAACACAAGATTTAACTCTCAAAACCAATAACTCTTACCTCAAATACTCAAGAACTCCAACAAGAAGATGAAGAAGATCAAGATGCAGACTTTACTTCAGCTTCTGGCTACCAATTTCAGCTGGAACTCCAGGAAGGTACACACACACACCTTAGGGTTATTTTCTCAAAATTATGGATAAAGGAGAAAGGAACAAGGGAGCTCAACATATATACGTACATATCCATATCCGGTTCCGAACCCACTAACCCGGACCCGATATCATTTTTTCACAATTTATATCATTAGGACCCAATTAAATCCACGATCTCAAGGAGATAATTAATCCGCTAATTAATAGCTCGGGGACACGTATCACTCGGTTTCGACACGTTAAATCCACGAAATGGAATTTAATTGGAACACGCAACATTTATTAAAATAATGAGCCAATAAATTAAATCCACGTACCAGGCTCAAATTCGGGATGTTACAATCTCATCCGAATTAATTAATCCGAATTTGGCCAAACTTTCATTCGAATTTATAAGATCCGAGATGGGATCCAAAAATGAGCTTCATCCGAATTCGGTGAACCCGAATTCGGATCCCATACCTTCTTAATTTCCCAGAATTGTTCTTCATGTTCTAACATATGTTCATACGGATTTTTACATAAAATTCACTAAAACTCATTTATATTAACATGCAATTATTATATTGATATATTGTCATATTTGGGTTGATTTTATACTATTTTCCCTATCAATAACATCATAAATTGAGTAAGATTGTCCAAAAATGTATACTTTTTGTCAAGAACATAATTTTACAAAAAATTCCGATTTTTAATAATTTTGGACAATCTATACATAAATTTTCATTTCTATTACTTCAAACTACTTAAATTCATCATTATCTATCAAAATTTTATACATGCAATACATAATTTTCATGTTCTTAATTCTTTGGTTTCGGTTTTTATCAAAACCGAACCAAACCTCTAAAAATCTTGAAATATAAAAATTACCTCAAATCTTGTTGATTGAAGATGTTTATAACTCCTTGACTTCAATCTTGAATTAATTGCAAATTTATGGAGTTCTTTGGATGGATTTGTTGAAGGAACCGATTGTAGAGAGAGAGAAGTGAGAGAGTGTGTGATTTTCTTAATTGTGTTAAATGACCGTTAATTGGAGTTTATATACATCATTTAGTTATATTTGCAATTTAACCCACTATACTTTTGTATAGTACATCTCTTTTATTTTAATCATCTTTAATAATTTATAACATAAATATAATTTATATCATATTTAAATTAAATTTTCATTAATCAATTAAATTACAAAATAAATAATGTAATAAAATTACATTATTAGCTCAAAAATACTGAAATTAAATTAGACCAAAAGTTAGGTTGTTACATTTTTTATTTAAATAAAGCCAACTTTAGGGTACATACCCCACACTTTTGACTAAAGGCAACATGTTGGGGTCATATAATAGAGGTTTTCTAACCTTACAGGCCTTTTCTAGCCTTCCACTAGAGGTATTCTGACCTCCATTAGACTTTTTTATGCCTCGTGGAAGAATATTTTTTGCTTTTTATATAAGTTTTTTTGTCCTATGTTAGATGTTTTCGGACCTACGATAGACCTTTTTACCTTCTGACAAAGCCTCTCGGATATCGGATAAACTTTTTTGTCTCATGGCAAAATCTTTCTGACTTTTGATATAAGTTTTACTATCCTATGTTAGATGTTTTCAGATCTCCGATAGACTTTTTTTTCTCGTGGAAAATTCTTCTGACTTTTGATATAAGTTTTTTTGTCCCATGTTAGATGTTTTCAGACCTCCGATAGACCATTTTACCTTCTGACAAAGCCTCTCAGATCTCCGATAGACATTTTGCCTCGTGGCAGAATCTTTCTGACTTTCGATGTAAGTTATTCTACCATCTATTAGATGTTTTCGGACTTCCGATAGTCCTTTTACCTTCTTGCGAAGCCTCTCGGATCTCTGATAGAACTTTTTCCTTGTGGAAGAATCCTTCTGGATTTCGAGGTAAGTTATTCTACCCTCTGTTAGATGTTTTCGGACTTCCGACAAGTCCTTTTACCTTCTAGCGAAGCCTCTCGGACCTCCGATAGACATTTTTGCCTCATGGTAGAATCTTTTTGACTTTCGATATAAGTTTCCCTGCCTTTTGTTAGATGTTTTCGACCCTACAATAGATATTTTTGACCTTTTAACGAAGCCTCTCGGACTTTCGATAGACTTTTGCCTCGTGACCGAAACTTTCTAACTTTTGATATAAGTTTTTCTGCCCTATGTTAGATATTTTCGAACCTCCGATACACCCTTTTGCCTTCTAAAGAAATGTTTAGAACCTCCAATATCCCATTTAATTTACAGAATTTTATAGCTTCCAATAAACTATTTCGTCTTTTGAAGAATTATTCTGACTTCCAATAAAAGACTTTTTGCCTTACAAAAGAAATATTTTTTACTTTCATCAGTCGAAACCTCCGAACCACTATACCTCTCGACCCCCCAGTCAGAATCTCCATACCTTTCGACCCTAGTTAGAACCCTTTTTGAATCTCTGAACAATTGTACCTTTAAACCGTTACCCCTTCTAGTTGGAGTTTTCTAGTTTCTTACATAAGTATTTTACCTTTTAATAGATTTCTCATGTCTTTTGATAAAAGTATCATAACCTCTGGTAGAAATCTTCTTAAGTCTGGTAGAATTCTTCATCGTTATAGTAGATGTCTTTTGACTTTCATGCATTTTATTAACCTCTAAATTCCCTTGTCTTTTGAACATTCATTCGGGATATATGAATCTATGCATTTCATTAACAAACTACAAATCTTCCAGCCTTCAAAAATTTTCATATCTCACCTCCATATCTTTCAATAACTACATTCTAATACGAAGCTTTTGATCATAAATGTCCTTCTGATCTAGACTTTTCACCCTAGCCACTAGCCACCTCACGAGTCTTATCTATTAGGCCACTGTTATAGTTTCCCTACGGGACTTGGAACATAAATTATCTTCATCTTTAATGGTTCTCTACTATATTTGTTATTCTTGGATGTTAAGTTATCAAAAGAGTTGTTTTACATAAATTTTTCTATCTAAATTACGTTTAAATAAATCAGAACCATTGGTTCATCATATTTTAATAATCACCTCCACTTTAGTTGGCTTAATCAAGCATCATCCGTAGGCATGGCTAATAAACCATACTCGACGGGGAACCCATAACTCCACCCCGATTTGTCCGGGGAATCCCCGAGTTGACCGGGGATGAGGAATCTCTGATTTAAAATAATGGGGATGGGGCGGGGATGGGAGACACTTTAATCCCCGACCCCGATAATGTATTATGTTTTAATATAGATTATTATATATATTTAAATTTACAATGTAAATTATATTCCTTACATTTTATATAATATATTAAATATTATTGTATATGACTTTTCTATAGTTTAAAATACTATTGTTTTTTTTTCATTTTAGTGGTTTTATAAATCTTTTGCATACATTTCTTTGTTTTAGTTTCGTTATAAATTATATATGTAAATAACTCAAATATGTTTGAATTGATTTGTTTTAAAGTTTATTTACATTGAATTTTCTACTAAATTATTATTTATAGTTTAAACTTAATAATATTTTAAGAACTTGAAAAACAGATTCCCCGACGGAGATCAGTTTGGGACAGGGATGGGGATAGAAACTCATTCCCCGACGGGGATGGGGCCGGGGATTAAGAAGCGGGGATGGGGATGGGAACTGAGATCCCCGCCCCATTGCCATGCCTAATCATCAAACAATGTTTAATTTCCAAAAAAAAAAGGAAGGGAGAAGGAGTATAGTAAATGTTACAAATAAAATTATGTGATAAACTTACACATATGATATCATCTTCTCTTTGACTTATTCTATCCACTAACCTTCTGATCAGTTCGTCCTAGTTTACAATTTTCCAATCGATAATTAACTAATTTCCGGTTTATCAATTTCTCATAAATAATTAATTTCATTCCATGTCATTCATCACCTTCGAATGAATTTCTAATTATACATTTGACCACATTCAATCATACATTTGATTGCCTACTAATCATACCCTATATTATATTTGCAACCCATACTTTTCACCAGTTATAACGGGCGTTGTTATACGCACACCCCCAAATCCTTTAATTATGCTAATTGCACACCCACTCCTTCTTCATTACTTGATTAGTGGTGTGGGTCCAATAAATATCACATCAATATATTATTTTTTTATTTTTAATAAATGTGGGACCCACATATACTTATCACACCCCCTATTCTCACATATACTTGTCACACACCCCACTATTGTCACATCATCTTTATTTATTTTTTGTTTTTTATGATGTGGGACCCATAAATGCTTATGACACACGAAAAATTTTTAGAAATAAGGGGTTTTTTTATTTTTCCAACAAAACTAATAGCTTTTTTTTTGTTTTCAAAAGTAATATATTTGGTCTTTGGAAGACCGAATGACAATGATTGGGTGTTAGAAAAATGAAAGGCTACATTCGGTGTTAGGAAGTGAGAATGGTAATGATTTGGTGTCATGTCAAGTTTTTGGTATAATTTGGTGTTGGTAACACCAAATAATAATTTTGTCTTTTTTGTTCCAATAATTTTCACAAACATTTCAGTTTCTACCCCCAATAAATTTTAAATAACTAATTGCTAAAAATAGTAAGAACTTTATATTTTTTTGCATTTATAACAACATTATTGGACATGGAGATTTAAAATACAAAAGTTGATACTATTAAATATAAAAATACAAAAGTTGATATCATTAATGAAAAAAAAAATAATGTTGGTATAATATAATATTAAAAAATGGGATAACTACGCAAAAAACCTTAAACTTGTCAGTTTTTTTGTGATTAAAACCTCAAATCATTTTTCATTGCATAAAAAACCCAGAACTAACTAAAAATCAGTAAATCAAGGTTTGATCAATTGGTAACCGGTTGAAACCGGTTATTAATCCTACGTGGACCGCTAAATAACCTATGTGGAATAAATTTTAATTGTTAAAACCGGTTGCCAAGTATTACATATCATTTAAACCTCCGTTGACGATGTAATCTCGTTTAAAAATTACAATTAAAAATGATCAACAGGTGTTTAAGTGGTGTGTAATACTTGACAACCGGTTTCAACGATTAAAATTTATTCCACGTAGTTTATTTACCGGTCCACGTAGGATTAATAACCGATTTCAACCGCTTACCGATTGATAAAACCTTGATTTACTGATTTTTAGTTAGTTCGGGGTTTTCTATGCAACGAAAAATGGTTTGGGGTTTTAATCACGAAAAACTGACAAGTTGTGGGTTTTTTGCGCAATTATCCCTTAAAAAATTGTTACTATTTATATTTATCTGTCGTGTTTTCATTTAGTTTATATCTAATTATATAAATATAATTATGTACTTATATTTATTTACGTTAGTAAGTATATAATTATTATTTCATTATAATGTGTATAAATATTTTATGTATGTTACTATATTTTATAAAAAATAAAATTCATAAGATCCATTATTTGATACAACAATCATATATTTTCCGTAGTAATTCATTAAAATATAATATGAAAAGTTACATTGTTACAACAGTCATATATTATCGTCCAGTGTGTCTAAGTGGACGTTGTTCATGCTTCATTGCGAATGGGAAACCAAGGTCTCGAACGAAGATGTAATTGTACGTTTGACACGTAAACATCAAGGAATCTATGTTTTAGTAATAAATCTTGTCTCCGCGGCATAAAACATAATAAGGCGTAAGAATTTTCGTTTTCAAAGTGCGTAAGATCGTTATCCATGTCACCTCCGGGCTTAATGAAGTAAAAAAGTCTTCGAGTACGGGCATTCGTTACGTAACCCAACTGTTGCATAACTTCTCTCTCAAGCATGTCTTTTGTTAGTTTATCAAGTTGTACGTAATCAATGTAATTTATAACACCTCCTTCGTATCTTCTCGAGGGTAATTCAGTGAATAAGCCACCATGGTGAAGATTTATGATGATTAGATCATCAAACTCAACTGTGTAAAAAATAAAATGTCTAAGAATGTAAGATTGTAGATAATGATTTGTAAATATTATACGAATAACATGAAGTGTAGGTACCGTAGTAATGTTGATCCACGCCTGTTTGATTCGGTGGTCTGATCTTTCAAAGTGAGAGATGTCTCACAACATTATTTGAAGTTGTCATTTGACGACGAGTGTTAGTAGGGTTTGATGTGTTTGTTCTTGTTCTGTGAGGGTTTGTGTTACCTTGTTGAAGTTCGTTGACTGAAATGTTTGTTGGGTTATTCGATGTTGGTTCGTCAACCCAGGCAAAAAAGTCACAAGTTAGATGTTCTGGCAGGTTCACGAAGTCATACGCCGCGCAACAGTAGCAGCGTCGACCAGCGTGCATCGATGAGTTCGAGTTTTGTATGACAACTGTATCCCCACACTTGCAGGTAACTATTGTTTTTCCACGATCTTGGTTATTGGGGATAATAGAGCGAGTAGTCATTGTAATAATATAGTTTACGATATCTTACAATTACAATGAAATTGAAAGAATATTTATAGAGAAGATTATGTCCCTGTAATTTGGTGTTAGGAACACCGAATGTCAGTAAGATTGTGTCAGCCCGGAGGTGATAAGTCCCTGTAATTCGGTGTTAGGAACACCGAATGTCAGCAGCAGTAAGATTCTGTCAGCCCGGAGGTGACAAGTCCCTGTAATTTGGTGTTAGGAACACCGAATGTCAGGAAAAGTAAGATTGCGTCAGCCCGGAGGTGACAAGTCCCTGTAATTTGGTGTTAAGAATACTGAATGTCAACAACAGTAAGATTCTGTCAGCCCGGAGGTGACAAGTCTCTATAATTTGGTGTTAGGAACACCGAATGTCAGGAACAGTAAGATTGTGTCAGCCCGGAGGTGACAAGTCCCTGTAATTTGGTGTTAGGAACACCGAATGTCAGCAACAATAAGATTCTGTCAGACCGGAGGTGAAACATGTGTTAAGACATGGTTTTTAAATGTTCACATAAAAAGACAAAAGTAGCCTACATGTCTACTTTGGCACCAAAAAAATCGTGTCTGCCAATGTTTTTGTAATCAACTGTTTATGTATTATTTAAGTTCATACAACATACTAAGTAGTCATATAGTTGTTTTACAAGTTGGTTAACTCGTACGCATAGTTATCAGAAGTCAAACATGTCTCAAGGCATGATTTTTAAATATTCTCATAAAATGAACACATATGTTACAACACATAAAATTCATTTAGGAAACACATAGGTTACAACACATAAAATACCAATACAAATACATACTAGAACACTACTGAAATGTTGGTTGCGAGTTTCGGCATGTACGATTGTGGTCTGGTTGATGACAAATCTCACATCTTCGAATATGACTTTCTTCGGGATCTCGAATATCCATCTCATTACGAATTCGGTGACCACGTCTTCTCCCCCTGGCTGTTGTGAATCTAGTTCTATCTCCTTTTATTCTCCATCCAGCTTCTGTCCATAAATTCTTGTGTTTTAGTGGTTGAAAGTTACACCTGTATTGTTTTCGATACGTATAAGTCGTGTTTACGTCATGAACAATGGTATCCAAGGAAGCACCTCTTTGTCTACATACGGCTATTGCATGTGAGCATGGAAACCTATTCATCTGCCATTTTCCACATGTGCACATACGACGTAAAAACTCAACGGTATAATCATTTCCCCTATCATTTGTCGTCAAGTTTGAGACCACCTTGTATGTACCCCGTGCATAATTAAGTTCAACTATTGTGTGTTCTTGTGCCGTTCACGAAGCGTGAACAAACGCCACATTCTTGGTGGTAACGGCGTATCGCAATTCAATGCTATTTCACAATGCTTTCTGAAATGGTCCACACACTTGTTGAAAGTGTATTCAATGCAAGCTCTAATTGGTAGTAGTCTGGCTGCATGCAAGGAATTATTCATGCACTCTGCTATGTTTGTTGTGAGGTTGCCCCAACGCATATGATCACGATCATGCACAAGAGTCCATTTACTTGTACCAATTTCCTTTAGATACTTCCAAGCATCCTCATTTAGTTGCCTGCATTCTCTAACGAAATATTTGTACTTCCTCTTTTGGGTTGTACAACCCATGCCCCAACACTGTTTCTTCAACGTTGATACCTTGAACTGTGTCATAAGATTGCTTCGTACGTGGCGCAGACAATAACGTTGGTAAGAAAACGGCTCCATCCAATCATGCAGATTTTGCATTGCGTTGATGATCCATTATGTCTATCCGAAATTACACACAAAGGCTCTGTTGATCTATTGTCAACGTACAAGCTAAACATTTCAAAGAACCATGCCCAACTATCATTTAATTCTTCATCAACGATAGCATATGCAATTTGCAACACATGGTTGTTTGCATCTTTTGTAACTGCCGTTAGTATCTTTCCTTTATTAGAACCTCTCAAATGTGTTCCATCAACACAACTTACCGGATGACATCTTTGAAACGCTTTTATAGCAGGTCCGAAACTCCAAAAGACATATTTGAAAGTCACACAGTCAGGATGGCTTTGAGGATGATGTTGCCATTCAACAATTGTGTCTTTGTTTGCAGACTGTAATGCCTTGATGTACATTGGCAACTCTTGGAAGTTGATTTCCCAACTACCATAAATATTCTCAATAGCCTTCTTTCGCCCATGCCACCCTTCATATAAGACACATCGACTTTAAATTCATGCTTTATATGGGCCTGTACTTGTTTCACAGGCATGTCGATCCTTTCTCTTACGAAATGGCTTACACTAACAGCAATGTCCTTCGATTTTAAGGACCGATTATTGTTGCGGACGATGCTCCCATAGCAATTATGTGCATCCACCCACTTATAAATTTTCCACAGATTGTTTTTCTTTTTCTTTGATGCACGAACGATCCACTTGCACTCGCGCGTTTGGACAACTTGCTGGGACGGTTTATGAGTCGTGTAACACTTCGCTTTAAAGATGGTGGGTGTGCTTTCCACAACAAAGAGCTCTCTATTTTGTTGGATATTCCATCTTCTAATGGCAAATATAAGCTCCTCTTTTCCCTTGAAGCACATATTCCGCCTTATTATGTTAGTTGTGTGACACCACATATCTAACTCCTCATCTTCAACCCAATCTGGTAAGTCGTACGCAGAAGTAGTTGCTAATGCTATGTTTTGAGAAGGATCATCCACATCTTCGTCATCGTCAGTGTCGGGATGTAATTCTTCGTCAACAGATTCTTCCTGCGGTACCGAATGTTCAGAGCTACAGTCATCCGAATCTTCAAATCCATCGCAAGTCGTCGTGCCTTCACGATCATCAAGATACTGAGAACCATGTAACACGGTTTCTAATCCAGTATCACGTTCTTGTGTACTTTGTAGATGCTCAGTAAAGTTGCATTGTTGATTACTTATTTGCTGTGAAAATGGAAACCCCGTTTGGCCTACGTCGTATTCTTGATATGTGTAAGCAGTATGTTGTGAAACAAAATCATAATTGAGGTTGACGTCCATAGCATCTGAAACAGATATGTGTTGAAGCTGTTCCAAAAATGGAATTGATTGTGTTGGTGCTTGATTGTGTTCCTCCAAGATAACTTCGACGTGTCCCATAAAATGATGTTGTGTGCTCGCCAAGTAGTACAACACGCCTAAGCTTTCATCGCCAAGAACTTCTGATCGAATGTCAATACCTTGGAATTGATATAGGAGGTACAAGCAAACTTTGGACACCCTCCTATTAACTTGCAGTCTGGATGTTACCAAATCTACAAAATCATTATAGGATATACGTTGGTCAATAACTATGGTAGAAGTATGGGTTCTGGAATCACAAAGAACGCTACCATTGGTATAAGACACACATCCCCCAATACAAATTAACAAGAAACGTACTATGTGGCTCCATAAGAAAAATATAGGTGTTATTTCTTCCATACATTTTCAATTTATATATATATATATATATATATATATATATATTTGTATATATACGTAGTTGGGCGAAACATTTCTGTAATTTGGTGTAAGGAACACTGAATGTCAGGAACACTAAGATTCTGTCAGCCCGGAGGTGACAAGTCCCTGTAATTCGATGTCAGGAACAGTAAGATTCTGTCGGTCCGGAGGTGACAAGGCCATTTAATGCGGTGTTACGAACACCGAATGTCACCGTACACCGATACATATAAATAGACTGTCTTACTAAATTTTTGTTCACAGATCGTAGTGACTTAATATCTTTGTTCAAAAATCGTAGTGACTAAATATCTTTCTTCACAAAAATGAATTCAAGTGCAGGAACTAAAGTTGGTACATTTCTGGACCAGAAGAACCGAGACCTGACCTTGAGCATTACAGTAGTTTATATTCTTAATTTTTTATATTTAAGTTGTTTGACTATTTTATGCATCTATAACTAGCTTCACTTTAACAGATGAGTTTCAAGATGTCTTTAGCATCAAAGTTCATGTAAACGGAGTATTAACAAATAAGCCAGGTCGAGATTACATCAATGGCAAAATTCATTACGTTCATTGCGTTTAAATACATCAATTTAATGAATGGTGGTTCAAAGCTGACATTCTTCAAGAAGCTTTAGGATACCCTCCAAGGTATCAAACCAAATGGTTTTACTACCATGTAACTGGCGTTGACTTGGATTCAAATCTACATCCGTTAGATGCTAGTTATCATTGAAATTGGTTGCTGAATAGTACGACCACACATAAATTGATTTCAATTTACATTTCTGATGTGAAACTGCATAATCTGTATGATCCACCAAGACTACCACGGGCTGAGCACAACCGGTTGAAGGCATTGTCTATCCTATATCGTAGGATGGACAATAATGAGGAGGTAGTTGAGCCTACCAGAGGTGATGAGGGATTTGGTGAATCTAGCAATTAGATTCAGATTGATTGGTTGGTGGATGTACGTGTTTTTATTTTTGGTTATCATGTTATTGTTTATTGTCTTCATTGTTAGCATGTTATTGTGCTTCGTCTTAAGGTTTAGCATGTTTGATTACCAACGTTGGGTTAACGTATGTCGAATTGTGGTTTTATTCATATCAATATAAGTTTCGTCTTAAAAATATCAAGTATTGCTAGTTAGAATCGTTTTAAATTTGAACACACATGACATATTTTTATAAATATGAAAATTTGATCAATCTAACACATAATTGGTTAGTGACTAATTTTTATAAAACCTTAAAATATAAATGTTGGTTTAAATATAAATGTTGTTCAAATGTTTATTTAACTTCAAATAAATAAAGAAATGTTACTAAAAATTAACCTAATCCAGTCAACGAATAATAAAGAATATGAAATTTAAAATACAACATTGATTTCAATTCAACCACTGATTTATAATTTTAAATATTACAATACGATACAAATGTTACATCAAAAACTAAGGGGGAGTAGGACAAATATTACAATGATGGCCTTGTTGTCTATTAGGGCGTCGATCAAGTCTAGAAGCAATGATACTTTGTGGCGTTTGATTTTCTGTCGTTTGGATATCAGGTTGGGATGAAGGACCGTCAAGGGTTCGTTGAATCCAGCCTGGACTTATTCCATGATCGTCTAGGTTTTGTAAATGGCGATTGAAATTCATGAAATGTACAGGTGATCGAACATATGAAGGACCTTCCATCTCGAAGCTGGTAAATCCATGAATGTGAACTGGTGGAGGTTGTGAAGAGCTAAATTGAGGGGAATAAGAACTGTGATACGAAGGAGTTGACATACTAGAATCTGGTTGCAATTGAGACTGTGTATCCCTCTATGTCTGAAAAGGTTGTGAGGGACCGCCCGTGTCGATTACAACCTGACTCTGTTGTGCGTATTGTGTGTTGTCATACGCACCAAAAAAATTTTGTACCACAGTATTTGGCTGACATGTTGAATGTTCCCCTAAATTTGCATTTGAAGTACTAGCTTCTTGATGGCCATACATGGTTTGTGTGCCGTCATTAAACGTTGGTGAAAAATGTAAGTTAGAATCCATATAACCATCAACGTTGTACGACACATCTTCTTCATTTAAATACGGGATAAGAGGATGCGGAACTGATACCTTTGCACCGGAACCAGATTGATAGGTTGCCCCAGGATAGTTGCTAAAAGCATCAGGAAAATACCGATATGGCATGTCTAAGCGACGGCTACCCCCAGCTCGATCCATGTACTGTTGGATGCCATAACGTTCCTGTTGACTTAGATTGCTTCCTGGTTGATACAAATAGCTCAGCCCCTCAAACTATTAAGAGAGTATATATTATTACATAAAGTCAATAATTTCTTTATATGAATGTAAATGATTTATTTAATGAAAAATGGCTTACCGCTAAATCCCTTGATCCAGCAATGTTTTTGAACCCTGGACGACCACTTGATTGAGGACGAACGATGTGATTAACCGTTCGTTGAAAGTACCATCTATTATATTCAATACTGGCATCAATGTTATTTGATAAAATACCATTTACGATATTTTCATGTCTCGAATGCCACTGTTGAATATAATTTCCGTGCTTACTAAGCCAATCAACTTTCTTACCCACCCGATTGATTTTGTGCACCTTTTTGTGCTGATCGGATGTAAATAATAAGTTGTTTGACGGGATGGTCTGTACCATATTAATTGCCTCATTACCCTGCTCGGTAAGTGTGGTTCAACAATCTCCCAACATATTAAATATGTGCTGCATCTCCAAGATTGAAAATCACTTCCACAATCAACGTGTAGATGATGCAGAAACTCAACATATGGTGTCCAGTTAAACTAGCACATAACAGAGAGTAACAAGTAAGGGTGGTTCATAACTTTTGTTGTTTAAAAATGTAAAGCTTTAATTCAAAATAATATACCTCGTTATTTTCTAATATCATTAGAGTGTAGCGAGTCGATCTTAAACAATGTGCTCCGGTTTCAGCGAAGCTGTGACTCCCCCTCCATCTATATCATTAAATATCTAGTCAATATTCAATTTTGAAATTTGTATTACAATTATAACATATATCACATTCATTTTGTAGTTATCCTAAATAAAAGTTACAATGGCCAGTCTACCCAGTCGGGGAGGCAGGACTCTTTCGGTATAATACCTTTCGAATATCCAACAACCAAACCCGATCAGACTATCATAGACACCACCAATAACAATTATCTGGATAACTACAACATGTATTTGTATATGTTCTAATTTAATTATTTCATAGTGTTAATACATTCTTTTTTTATATTTATGAACTGAATGAAAAGTTAACATTGTAAAGAAATATATAACAATTGGTTTAATTCACGTACTTTTTCTTAATAAAATAAAATTAAAATATTTATATTTAATTACAACTAAACTGTTAAATATTATACAACAAAAGAAAACTTTGAAAATTTATCATATTTTTATGGGTTTATGAAAGTTTTCCTTTCTTTTTTGACAAAGTTTACAAAGATTTTGGACTCCATTTCTATAAACTATAATACAAGTTCATTTTTTGTTTGACAAAGTTTATAAACAAAAATGTTTTTACTTCAATCAAATATATTTTTATATTTTTTGTTTGACAAAGTTAATACTTTCTTTTTTTATATTAATCGACTGAATGAAAACTTAACATTGTAAGGAAATATATAATAATTGGTTTAAAAAAATAAAGTGAAATTCACCTACTTTGCTTAATAAAATAAAATTAAAATATTTATATTTAATTACTACTAATCTGTTAAATATTATACTATAACAGTTAAATAAAATTTAAATGTAAGAATAAAGTAAAATTAATAAATACTAAACTTGGAGTTTTTCATTCGGTCACACGACCATCTGGAAGGTAACGTTTTGGTAGCCGTATTACAACGCAAACAAAGAATTGCGGAGCGTTGGGGATGGCGACTATAGTTTCGTAATTTTTTAGTTTTTAGGTTCGTAATTTTTTATTTATGTAATTTTTTTAGTTTTTAGTTTCGTAATTTTTTTAGTTATGTAATTTTTTTAATTTTTGGTTTCGTAATTTTTATTTTTTAGTTTCGTAATTTTATTATGTAAACTTTAAATATTTATGAAATTAATTATTTTAGTTTTAATAATTGATTTTTTTAATTAAAATGTTAAAAAAATTAAGAAAGATGGAAAGGTATAGAAAGATGGGTATTTCCACCTTAAGAGAGAGAGAGAGAGAGGAGTACCAAGGCCGCTTGGGGCGCGACTCCTCCACCTCAGCATCCCCAGGCGGCTACACCATCCCCCTTAGGCGGCCCCGGCTATTTCCTTCCCCGGCCCGGCTCCCTCTCCCCGCTCCACCCCGCTCCCCCTTTGTCCTTTGTGCGCCCCTACGGTCACTAGACCGTTTGAAAATAAAAAAAAAACTTTTATTAATTTGTTTTCCCTATAAATATATCTTCACAACACATCCACATTCACCACTTTCACCACTTTCATCTCTTCCACACACTTTCATCCCTCATCTCTATATTTTTTAAAGTCATGGATCGAAACACCGGCAAACAACCCGCCGCAAGTCAAAAACGCGGCAAACATCCGGCTTCTCAATCAAACCCTTCATTCCGCCCAACGCAAAATTTTACGGATAATTCGGCACCATACGTGCCACACTTTTCACCCCCCAATCCACAATATTACCAACCATCCCCACCCAATCCGCAATATTTCTCGCGAGAATTTCACGAGGGTTTCGAACCTTTTTCTTATCGGGACCCCGCATCTAGAGACGAGGACGACGGGAAGACGGTACCCGAAACTCAGGTAAACACCGATTCCAACGATTCCGAGGAGGAGACGATTCCGGTAAACACCGCGGCAACCGGGTCTACACGAAAGGGTCCAATGAAACCGAAAATGTGGACCTCCATCGAAGAAAAGGCTTTGGCGGAAGCCTGGATCGATATTTCCGAAGATCCAACTACCGGAAATAATAAAAAACGTTCAAATTTTTGGGGACGAATCCTCGAAAATTTTGATAGCCGAGTTAGTGGAACTAGCCGCACCACCCACCAACTTAATTCAAAGTGGAAAGACATGAACCGCAATTGCACAAAATTTGGCGGCATGTTTAACAACAATATGACGAATCGACGGAGCGGCGAAAACGATTTCGACGTTTTCAACACCACCCAAGAACAATACAAGGCCCTCAAAAAAAGTAAGCCGTTTCCACACCAATCGGCTTCGGAGGTGCTTCGACGTCATCCAAAGTGGAACCTCATTCCACAAATGGATGATTTTGTTGAGCCGCAAAGAAAGCGGTCCAAAACTTCCGATTCTATCACGATCGGAACACCGTCTTCTGATGCGGCATTTTTAGGTGTTGACGATGAGGAAGATGACGAGGGCGACGAGGATCTTCAGGAGCTTGAACGACCACGCCGCAACGGGGAAAAACCAGCATCAACATCAGTCGACCCTGAGATGCGCTCACAATTCGAAAGGATTTCAATATCTCACGTCATTGATGTTGAAGATAGATTACGTCACCGAGCACGACTTGAAGATATGAAACAAAAAAAACAAGAACGAGAAATGGAGTTGAAAGAGAAAAATATAATGTGTACATTGCGTCACTGAGTGAACAACAACACGAACGAGACTTGGAGTTTTTCATTCAGCCACACGACCATCTGGAAGGTAACGTTTTGGTAGCCGTATTACAACGCAAACAAAGAATTGCGGAGCGTTGGGGATGGCGACTATAGTTTCGTAATTTTTTTAGTTTTTAGGTTCGTAATTTTTTGATTTATGTAATTTTTTTAGTTTTTAGTTTCGTAATTTTTTTAGTTATGTAATTTTTTTAATTTTTGGTTTCGTAATTTTTATTTTTTAGTTTCGTAATTTTATTATGTAAACTTTAAATATTTATGAAATTAATTATTTTAGTTTTAATAATTGTTTTTTTAATTAAAATGTTAAAAAAATTAAGAAAGATGGAAAGGTATAGAAAGATGGGTATTTCCACCTTAAGAGAGAGAGAGGAGTACCAAGGCCGCATGGGGCGCGTCTCCTCCACCTCAGCATCCCCCGGCGGCTACACCATCCCCCTTAGGCGGCCCCGGCTATTTCCTTCCCCGGCCCGGCTCCCTCTCCCCGCTCCACCCCGCTCCCCCTTTGTCCTTTTGTGCGCCCCAACGGTCACTAGACCGTTTGAAAATAAAAAAATAAATTTTATTAATTTTTTTTCCCTATAAATATATCTTCACAACACTTTCACCACTTTCATCTCTTCCACACACTTTCATCCCTCAATCTCTATATTTTTTGAAGTCATGAATCGAAACACCGACAAACAACCCGTCGCAAGTCGAAAACGCGACAAACAACCGGCTTCTCAATCAAACCCTTCATTCCGCCCACCGCAAAATTTTACGGATAATTCGGCACCATACGTGCCACACTTTTCACCCCCCAATCCACAATATTACCAACCATCCCCACCCCCCCAATCCACAATATTACCAACCATCCCCACCCAATCCGCAATATTACCAACCATCCCCACCCAATCCGCAATATTCCTCGCGAGAATTTCACGAGGGTTTCGAACCATTTTCTTATCGGGACCCCACATCTAGAGACGAGGACGACGAGGAGACGGTACCCGAAACTCAACCCGTTGATTCTAACGATTCCGAGGAGAAGACGATTCCGGTAAACACCGCGACAATCGGGTCTACACGAAAGGGTCCAATGAAACCGAAAATGTGGACCACCATCGAAGAAAAGGCTTTGGCGGAAGCCTGGATCGATATTTCCGAAGATCCAACTACCGGAAATAATAAAAAACGTTCAAATTTTTGGGGACGAATCCTCGAAAATTTTGATAGCCGAGTTGGTGGAACTAGCCGCACCACCCACCAACTTAATTCAAAGTGGATAGACATGAACCGCAATTGTACAAAATTTGGAGGCATGTTTAACAACAATACGATGCAGCGACGGAGCGGGGAAAACGATTACGACGTTTTCACCAACACCCAAGAACAATACAAGGCCCTCAATAAAGGTAAGCCGTTTCCACACCAATCGGCTTGGGAGGTGCTTCGACGTCATCCAAAGTGGAACCCCGTTCCACAAATGGATGATTTTGTTGAGCCGCAAAGAAAGCGGTCCAAAACTTCCGAATCTAACACGATCGGAACACCGTCTTCTGATGCGGCATTTTTAGGTGTTGACATTGACGAAGATGACGAGGGCGACGCGGATCTTTAGCAGCTTGAACGACCACGCCGCAAGGGGAAAAAACCAGTATCAACATCAGTCGACCCAGAGATGCAATCAAAATTCGAAAGGATTTCAACATCTCACGAGAAAGATGTTGAAGATAAATTACGTTACCGAGCACTACTTGCAGAATTGAAACGATCAAAACAAGAAAAAGAATTGGAGTTGAAAGAGAAAAGATATAATGCGTACATTGCGTCACTGAATCAACAACAACACGATCGTGACTTGGAATTTTTCATTCGGCCACACGATCATCTGCAAGTTGCTGCTTTGGAAACCGCATTGGCCCACAAAAAAAGCATCGCGGAGCGTTAGGGATGGCGACTATAGTTTCGTAATTTTTTAGTTATTTAATTTTTTTAGATTATGTACTTTTTTTAGTTTCGTAAGTTTTTATATTTTTTTAGTTTCGTAAGTTTTTATTTTTTAGTTTCGTAATTTTATTATGTAATAGTTTTTAAATATTTATGAAATTAATTATTTTATATTTAATAATTGTTTTCTTAATTAAAATATTAAAAAAATTAAGAAAAATGGAAAGGTTAAGAAAGGTGGGTATTTCCTAGTTAGAAAGGTGGGGAAAGGTGGAGAGAGAAAAGCTGATGTGGCGCTGACATGTACAGAAAGGTGGGTTTGGGAAAAGTGGGTACTCCCACCACTCTAAAAAGATGGAGATGGGAAAAGGTGGAGAGAGAAAAGCTGTTGTGGCGCTGACGTTTACAGAAATGTGGTTTTCGGGAAGATGACCACACCCTTTGCTCTAATGAATTGATTGATCTATTTTTTTTCATCCAATATCTAATCATATAACTTATATTCTCATACATGTATAATATACCACTTTTACAAATGGTTGGCGTAACTTCAACCAATACGACATTTTGTATTGGTTACGCCATAATGCATACAGAAATAACAACAAATTACGTTTCGGCGTTGAGCTAACTAAAATCAATGATGAATCCAGAGGTTCAACCAAAAGTGATTGTTACATATAGGGAGTTGGCATTAATTAAAGCTTGCACAATCTTTTTTCTGCATGCCCATAAATTGCTATGTAGATGACATATCTCCCAAAATATTTTAAAAAATTGCCGACCATGTTTTAAACTGCAAGGTTGAATTTTATTTCAACATAAGGGGGATAAATTGGTTGAATCTTCATCAGAAGGCATCTATGTAAATAATTACATCGGTCTACAACGGTATCTGCACGATGCTAAAGGTACCATTATAAATAATATATTTTTTCTTATAATTTTAAATTATATTTTTTAACTTATTTGATTATGACATATTTTTTATTTAATTTTAATAGATTCAGCACATGTGCTTGCATATGTGAATGATTCTTGGCTGAACCCATATAAGGAAATGTTTGTGTCAGCTTGGTGTGACAAGTCTCTCACTTTTGGCAACAACACGACGAACAGAGTGGAGAGCCAACATGCCGGTCTAAAAAGTTTATTAAATTCATCACGAAATAAGTTAGATGCAATAGTAGAAAAAATAGAAGAAATAATAAAATTACAACACTCGGCAGTTCTAGAAAAATTAGAAAATAGTAGAATAAAAGTGCCACAGAGGATAAATTCACGTCTCTTTAGGATTTTAAAGGGAAGTGTAACACCCTACTTTTTACGACTATCGCCACATAGGACTTATAGTCTACATCATCCAATCATAAGCGACATCATCAAGGGTAAACAGCTAATTAACTACTAAACATCATCATCAAGCATAAAGTAACAACGAGACGGGAACCAACCCCCGTCAAAGACGTTAGTCAACCACAACGCGGGTATAGATTACAGTCATCAAACATATCACTGGCTGATAAGCCAAACCACAAAATATCAAGACTACTTACGAAAGCAGTCACAAACTACTATCCACGTGGCGGGTTTCGGCTACTGCCCACTGTATCCCTAGCCTCAGTCCTCGTACCTGAGATCCACAGTTAAAACAACAGTCAGCGGAAAGCTGGTGAGTTACTATAAACAACTTTAAAACAGTTTATAAAAAAGTTAGCACAAGGTAACGACTAATAATCAACATGCGGCCGGCCTCAACTGCCCGACGCCTCATCGGGAGCAACCCAGAGTAGCCTGCATAGCCCACTCCATAAAGTAGTGGGTAGTCAGGACCTCTGAGTCGGGAATGACCCAACAGACCTCTCTACTCTGCGCACCACAACAGTACGCGTAATCCACGTTCTCCGCTCTGGGCTAACGAGTGTCGACATATAAAAGGATCCGCACCGGACCCGGATAATAAACGACAAGGTAAGTAACTCACACGAAGCACGACTACAGGCTCGCTATCAACGATGGTCTCAACAATTCCCAGGTTTAGCTACGAATCCTGGCAACAATAAATACAACTATACTGTAACGGCTAGCAATTGAACCCACAACAACTATACTACTAAAATTACGGACTCAACATCAGTCAACGAACCCGGACCCACGAGCGCGGCCAGGAGCACGGCCACGATCGCGGTCGCGGTCGTGGTCCCGGAGGGCGGGCTCGATCCCACCGCCAGCGATCACCTCAACCGACTCACCCTGATCGCGGTCGCGACCAGGGGAGCGCGGTCGCGCTGCGGCGATGAACAGAACAGAGAAGTCTCTATTTTTCGGTTGCCACGAGAATCACTTCCCAATCCGATTCTACCCATCTCAGGGGTTATAAACTAACCCCAATTCACCTTAACTACTTAATATAGCGATTCAACTTATTTTGACCCAAGTTACCAACCTTAACGAGCTTTCGTTGGCTAATCCGAGCTTTAATCTTGGAGAGGGATCAAGCCTTTCAATTCTGCTTGCTTCTGATCTTCTTCTCACTTCCTTCTCTGGAGCTCAGCTAGGAGAACACATACACTTCCTTTAAGTTTTGGTGGAATGAAGAAAATGAAACATAAACGAGCTATATATACGTTTTGGGTCCGTAACCCATTTAAAACGGGTACAATACTCAATAATCACTGGGTAACCACTCTTTAATCCAACTAATCTCAAATCAACGGTTCGGGTTTAGAATGTTAATTAGCTCATTAAAACAACCCCAAACCCACCATTACTACTAAACCAGTCATTATCTCAACCGACTAAAATTACACGTAATAGCAGTCTACTTGTCAATTCACGTGCAATTAATCAATTAAAATCCACCAACTCATTAAGACAACTCTTAAAGCCAATAAATAAATTACACGTACCTGCTGCTAGATTCCGGATGTTACAAATCCTCCCCTCTAAAACTGATCCCGTCCTCGGGATCTCAACTCAGTTGAATAGATGCGGATGATGCTGTCGCATATCCGCCTCAGGCTCCCAGGTAGCACTGGAACCCTTATGGTACCGTCATTGCACTAACACCAGCGGGATCTCCTTTATCCGCAACTTCTTCACCTTACGATCCACAAAAGTCTCGGGATGCTCAACGTATCTCAGCTGCTCGTCAATCTCGATCTCTGACATGGGAACTGTCTCCTCATGTGGGGCCAAACATCGCCGCAGGTAACTAACATGGAAGGCAGAGTGTACCCCACGCAACTCTGGAGGCAACTCCAATCGATAGGCCTGCGTGCCCACTCGCTCGACTATACAAAACGGCCCAATAAACCTCGGACTGAGTTTACCTCGTTTCCGGAATCGAATCACGCCGTTCCACGGGGATACCTTCGGTAGTACCCACTCACCTACCTCAAACTCTAACTCTTTGGTCCTTTTATCAGCATAGCACTTCTGTCGACTCTGAGCCACCTGTAATCTCTCGCTGACCACTGCTATTTTCTCACTAGTCTGCTGGATGATCTCAGGACCCGTAATCTCTTTCTCTCCCCCCTCTGTCCAACACATAGGAGTACGACATTTACGACCGTATAACGCTTCGAACGGAGGCATCTTAATGCTGGAGTGGTAGCTGTTATTATAAGCAAATTCAACTAGTGGCAGATGCGAATCCCAACTATCACCGAAATCTACCACACAAGCTCGTAGCATATCCTCCATCGTCTGGATCGTACGCTCAGACTGGCCGTCGGACTGGGGATGGTAAGCAGTACTCATCTGAACTCGAGTACCTAATGCTCGCTGTAGACTCTGCCAGAAAGTAGACGTAAACCGAGCCTCTCTAACGGAAACTATCGAGGCTGGAACTCCATGTCGGGAGATAATCTCATACAGATAAACTCGAGCGAGCTGCTCCAACGTATAGGTCTCCCGGATTGGCAGAAAATGCGCTGTCTTCGTAAGTCGATCTACTATCACCCATATCGCATCATAACCACGTGGAGTCCGCGGTAACTTCGTAACGAAGTCCATCGCGATATGCTCCCAACTCCACTGAAGAATCTCTAATGGCTGTAACTGACCATGGGGCTTCTGGTGCTCGGCCTTCCCCTGGAGGCATGTCAGACAACGCTCAACAAACTCGGCTATATCCCGTTTCACACCGGGCCACCAATACAACACACGGAGATCCTGATACATCTTCGTACTACCAGGATGAATAGCAAGGCAAGAGTTATGGGAATCCTCCAAGATCAACTGGCGTACATCACCGGGCCTAGGAACCCATACTCGGCCCTGTCTCACATATAATCCTCGAGAGTCAGTCTCATACTCTTGTAACTGACCTAGAATATGTTCCCTCCGGTGGTTCTCTTTACGCATCCCGATGGCCTATGCCTCTCGAAGCCTCTCTATCAGGGTAGACGTCACCTCGACCCTATAATTACGGGCCCGACTCGAAGATCCGTGCTCTTTCAGACTTAGCACATCTGCTACCACGTTTGCCTTACCCGGGTGGTACTGAATGTCGCAATCATAATCTTTGATTAACTCTAGTCCCCGTCTCTGTCGCATATTCAGATCACGTTGGCTGAATAGATACTGGAGACTCTTATGATCGGTAAACAATGTAAACAGAATCCCATACAGGTAATGGTGCTAGATCTTCAGTGCAAACACGATAGCCGTCAACTCTAGATCATGGGTTGAATAATTCTTCTCGTAGTCCATCAACTGACGAGAAGCATAAGCAATCACTCGGCCCCTCTGCATCAATACACATCCTAACCCTGTCCCCGAAGCATCAGTATACACAACAAAATCGCTGGTGCCTTCAGGCAGGGCTAACACCGGAGCTTGGCACAAACGGTGCTTCAGCTCCTCGAACACGAACTCCTGGTCTTCAGTCCACTCGAACGGGACTGACTTGCGAGTCAAATGAGTCAACGGTACAGCGATCAAAGCAAACTCCTGGATAAATCAACGATAATATCCTGCTAATCCCAGGAAACTGCGAATCTTGGCTACACTCTGGGGCCTCTCCCAGCTCATAACGGCCTCTATCTTAGTTGGGTCTACAGAAACACCCTCGCCGCTAACAACATGGCCCAGAAACTGAACCTCTCGAAGCCAAAACTCACACTTCGAGAACTTCGCGTACAACGTTTCTCGCCGCAACACACTAAGAATCTCTCGCAGATGCGCCGCATGCTCTTCTACTGACCGGGAATATATCAGTATGTCATCTATGAACACTATGACGAACTGGTCAAGATACAGACGGCAGACCCTATTCATCAGGTCCATGAAAGCTGCTGGGGCGTTGGTTAGCCCAAACGGCATAACCAAAAACTCATAGTGACCATATCGGGTCCAGAATGCTGTCTTTGATGTATCCTGGTCATAAACCTTCAGCTGATGATATCCCGAACACAGGTCGATCTTGGAAAACACACTGGCCCCCTGTAACTGGTCGAACAAATCGTCTATCCGCGGAAGAGGATGACGGTTCTTCACCGTCACTTTATTAAGCTCGCGGTAGTCTATACACATCCTCATCGACCCATCCTTCTTCTTTACGAAGAGAACTGGAGCACCCCACGGCGAAGTACTCGGTCGGATGAAACCACGGTCCAACAATTCCTGCAACTGATTCATCAGCTCCCTCATCTCGGAAGGAGCCAAACGATAAGGTGCGCGTGCAATGGGAGTAGCACCTGGCACCAACTCTATACGAAACTCTACATGTCTGTCCGGCAGCAACCCAGGTAACTCCTCAGGGAACATGTCGGGGAACTTAGAAACGAAATCAACAACCTCTATACTTTGCTTCTCCTTCTTCGCATCAACAACATATGCTAGAAAGGATGAGCAACCCTTGGCTAACCAACGACTAGCCTGAAATGCAGAAATGAGGCCAACACTACCTCTACTGCGCTCTCCATACAAGGTAATATCACGATCCTCATAAACCGGTAGCCGAATCAGCTTCTTAGAACAAGCAATGTCGGCATGCTAAGAGGCTAACCAATCCATACCACTATAACATCAAAACTACCGATCCCTATAGGCAACAAATCGATCCTAAACGGATAACCATCTATCTCTAATATACACTGGGCATAAACATGCCTAACAACAGAAGCACTGCCATCCGCAAGCTCTATAACTAATGGCTCTGACAACTCAAAAGGTGAAGCAGTAAAATATGCAGTAAAGGCAAATGAAACGAAAGAACGGTTTGCCCCGGAATCAAACAACACTCGGGCGCTATGACCATTTAGAAAAAAACGTACCGGAAACCACGTCAGCTGTATCTCGAGCTTCCTCCGCTGTCAACTGAAAAGCTCGGCCTCTGGCTGGCGGAACAGTATCTCTACGAGCAGATGAACTAGCAGAACTTTGACCCTGCGCGGGTGCCCTCGACTCTCCTGTCGTGGTGCTGTACAATCTCCGACTGATGGCCAGGTTGCCCGCAATTAAAACATAACGGGTCTCTCGAAGTACCCCCTGCCTGAGTGTGGCCAGGTTGACCACATCGGAAGCAACGTACATAACGGGGATCACACTCCCCAGTGTGCCTCTGCCGGCACCTCTTACAAAACCGCTCCCTATTAACAGATACCGAACTCAATGCTCCTCCCCGCTGCTCTGACCCACCGAAGCGACTGCCCCTGTCGTCGGGCCTACGATCAGATCTCTGAGAAGATCGATCTCTGTGCCTATCTCCCCCCTCGGACTCTGTAAGTCGGCGGTCCTCCCCTCTAGGCTGGAACTAACTGGAATGACTATCTCTGTCCCAATCTCTGTCTCTACCTGACGGAAACACCTCCCTGCCGAGCTGACTGAGTAACTCGCGATTGCTCTACCACTGGATCTCGACAAGACAACTCACTCTCTCGCCTACGGGCCAACTCAAATGCCCTGGCGTATGTCGGAATGTAACCAGTATCGATGAACTCCCGGATCTCCTTACGCAAACCCATCATGAACCTATTGATCTTCCGGGACTCCGTGCCAATCTGAAGTGGCGCAAATAAACTCAGATCGATGAAAATCTTCTCATACTCGTCAACTTATTGCTGTCCCTGGAATAATGTCAGAAAGTCAATCTCCAACTGAGCTCTGCGGTCCTCGGGACAATACTGCTCCTCAAAGCAAGCTCTGAACTGACTCCATGTCATCTCATATGCCGGCCCATCTCCCATCATATCTCTGATAGTACGCCACCACTGCTGCGCGCTAGTTCATAACTGAGCACTAGCGAATGTCGTCATCTGATCGCGGTGGCACCCTGTGATGCGAAAGGCCATCTCCATATCCTGTAGCCAATACATGGCCTTTACAGCCCCGGGCTCGCCATGATACTCTGGCGGGTGTGCAGCAAGGAATTCCTTATACTTACATCCCTTGCCCCCCTCGCGATGATCCGACCCTTGAATCTCTGCCTCCGCCTGTACTCTGGGTCTGGGACTGCATACCCTCAGCACAGCCTTTTTCGTAGGCCTCCTATAGTCGATGGGCAAACTCCTCATCAGAAACTCGTCCCCCGGTGGGACCCTCGGGTCTCTGCACATCTGCCATAAGATCTCTGCATAATACAAACAATATTACTATAACAACAATAATATAACTCTACAATTTCTTAGACCTACTCATCAAAGATCAAGCCCAAGGATCTAAACACTGGTTTAAGCCTAAGCATCACTAATGATACTTAAACCTTAAACTAATGCTCTGTTACCAAGCTGTAACACCCTACTTTTTACGACTAATGCCACATAGGATTTATAGTCTACATCATCCAATCATAAGCGACATCATCAAGGGTAAACAACTAATTAACTACTAAACATCATCATCAAGCATAAAGTAACAACGAGACGGGAACCAACCCTCGTCAATGACGTTAGTCAACTACAACGCGGGTATAGGTTACAGTCATCCAACATATCACTAGCTAATAAGCCAAACACAAAATATCAAGACTACTTACGAAAGCAGTCACTAACTACTGTCCATGTGGCGGGTCTCGGCTACTGCCCGCTGTATCCCTAGCCTCAGTCCTCGTACCTGAGATCCACAGTTAAAACAATAGTCAGCGGAAAGCTGGTGAGTTACTATAAACAACTTTAAAACAGTTTATAAAATAGTTAGCACAAGGTAACGACTAATAATCAACATACGGCCGGCCTCAACTGCCCGACGCCTCATCGGGAGCGACCCGGAGTAGCCTGCATAGCTCACTCCACAAAGTAGTGGGTAGTCAGGACCTCTGAGTTGGGAATGACCCAACAGGCCTTTCTACTTAGCGCACCACAACAGTACGCGTAATCCACGTGCTCCGCTCTGTGCTAACGAGTGTCGACATATAAAAGGATCCACACCGAGACAAGGTAAGTAACTCACCTGAAGCACGACTACAGGCTCGCTATCAACGATGGTCTCTACAATTCCCAGGTTTAGCTACGAATCCCGGCAACAATAAATACAACTATACTGTAACGGCTAGCTACTGAACCCACTACAACTATACTACTAAAATTACGTACTCAACATCAGTCAACGAACCCGGACCCACGAGCGCGTCCAGGAGCATGGCCACTATCGCGGTCGCAGTCTCGGAGCGCGGGCGCGATCCCACCGCCAGCGATCACCTCAACCGACTCACCCTGATCGCGGTCGCGACCAGGGGAGCGCAGTCGCGCTGCGGCGACGAACAAAATAGAGAAGTCTCTGTTTTTCGGTTGCCACGGGAATCACTTCCCAATCTGATTCTACCCATCTCAGGGGTTATAAACTAACCCGAATTCACCTTAACTTCTTAATATAGCGATTCAACTTATTTTGACACAAGTTACCAACCTTAACGAGCTTTCGTTGGCTAATCCGAGCTTTAATCTTGGAGAGGGATCAAGCCTTTCAATTCTGCTTGCTTCTGATATGCTTCTGAAGAAAATGAAACATAAACGAGCTATATATACGTTTTGGGTCTGTATCCCATTTAAAACGGGTACAACACTCAATAATCACTGGTTAACCACCCTTTAACCCAATTAATCTCAAATCAACGGTTCAGGTTTAGAATGTTAATTAGCTCATTAAAACAACCCCAAACCCACCATTACTACTAAACCGGTCATTATCTCAACCGACTAAAATTGCACGTAATAGCAGTCTACTTGTCAATTCACGTGCAATTAATCAATTAAAATCTACCAACTCATTAAGACAACTCTTAAAGCCAATAAATAAATTACACGTACCTGCTGCTAGATTTCGGATGTTACAGGAAGAGTGTCAAAATATGCTTTAGAAAAATTTGGTCTGAACTACAACGGCTTAACAGCATAGAAAATATAACGACTGAAAATTGTGGGTGTAAACTTCGTACCAGTTATGGGTTACCATGTGCGCATGAACTTGATTATTATTTAAAGGAAGATTTATTCATTTCGCTACAAACGGTTGATGCATTCTGGACGACACTAGAGGTGTTTAACCCCATCCAAGATGAAGTGGATGACATACTGGTGCAGAGCTCAATGAATTCAAAGAAAATTTTGCAAAACAGGATTGTACAGAAAAGATAGGTATGCCGAGCAGACTCAAGGGGATAATTTTTTCAACCACCAAATCTGTTGGTGAACCTTCTATCCAAAAAAGTACTCGTGGTCATCCAAATAATGGCAAACAAGGTATGTCCCGTCAATTTGACTTGAACGAACCGCCAATGCATAGTTAATACGTGTATCGCGTTCCACAACATCAACACGAGCCACCAATACATAGTGAATATGTGTATCGCGATCCGCAACCCAAACACGAGCCACCAAGACATAGTGAAAATGTGTATCGTGATCCACATACAACACAGTCCTGCCGCTTTTATAGGCCAGTTGCTTTTGACTTGAATGATCGGATACCATCTGCTTTGGATCACTTATAAGCATACCAAAACTACGTATATCAAGAGTCATCATCAATGATGAATGAATTTTTTGGACAAGATCCGTTTATGCAAAACTTATATAAATTACCAGCCAATACAGGTATTAAATATTTATTTTTATGTTTATTTATGTTTTTCATCGTCTATCAGATTCACTTTGATTTATATGAAATGTTAGGAACCGGCAAGTTCATGGCAATATGGATACGCTCATCACGATCTTACACAACAAGATGAGTATTATTCTCATCCACCAACAATCCAGGTATAATGTATGATATTGATAATTATGTATCCGGTTTATTGGATGGTTGATATTAAGAATTTTTTTCAATTTTATATAGGAACCAAAATGATACAACCATCCACTCGTCAATGAAATTTCATTATTTTTTCAACCATATGTCATCGGCATAGAAGATGTTGAAGGTGATGGAAATTGTGGTTTTCGATCAATAGTTGCTATAGGTTGACATCAAAACGAATGGCCAACAGTTCCGGTGAATTATTGGAGGAGTTACGTAAAAATAAGAAACATTATAAAATAATCATCACTTATGAAAGAGTGAAAGAATCCTTAAATTGGAAAGGCTCCGGATTTGCACCAAGTCATCATTGGTTGTTTATGCTTGATTCTGGAATTTTGATCGCTAATAAGTATGAGTGCATTATTTATTGTTTAACAAATGAAGGCAGCAAGACGTATTTTCCTCTTTGGTTAACCCCACATTCTGAAAATGAATCCATCACAATCGCACATGTACATGGAAATCATTTAATAAAAGTTAATCTGCAGGAAGATCACCGAATGCCAACTGAAAAAAAAGTGGATGGGAAGATTTGTATAAAGATCGGTTACTTGCCTATAAACAAGTCCGTAATACTGAATGTAATGTACATGTACTGTTGGAGTGATAATTTGTACAAATTTATTGGTATCAAGGGGTATTATGTAATTTATGAAATCATTAAATTATCTTTTTGGTAATTAAGGGGATGGGGTGTGTGATTTAATTTATATAATTCATCAACAATCATTAAATAATGATTAAATGATTAATTAAATAATTATTATATAGTCAAATCGATCGATAATCATTTAATAGTTATTTAATGATTAATAGTCTAATCAATTAATAATTATATAATGATTAAAGTAATTAAAAAGATAATTAGGGGGTGTGTAATTAGCAAGGGGGTGTACGTATAGAATGACCCGTTATAACGCTGATCTTATAAATACCTCCAATCACATGTTAATCATATCACACAATTATACTTCTAATCTATAAGCCAGTCTCATTTTAGTATAGACACCAAAGACTAATATATTACTTCCAATCTGAAATTCTAATATGTGTTCGCTCTTATGTGATGTATAATCATATTTATAATTATGCATTACATGCGTAAATCTATATGAACATTTTTAACCATATAATGAAGAAAATTGGTCTACTTAGCACGTCTGCTACAGAAATGTCTTAGGCATCAACAAGCATAGCTATGATTGCCCATGATATGCTTAAACTATTGTTAACCTTCTTGATACATTTAACCTATGCATTCAATTTGATACATGAAAATTCTACCTATATATTACCCGATGAAGTGAGAGAAACTTTTGCCCCCGCTCAATCTAAGTCGTCCGATCTATCATTATTCAATCCTGACCGCTTTAATTCATTTACTTCTGATTATGCATGAGTTACAAGTTTATGAAGCACGATTAAAACCATTTTTCAAAACTGCTCCTACAATTATGCAAACATGACATCCATTATCTCCACATTTTAAGCATCTGTTTTGAATATGCGTGCCATCAGTTTGTCTTTTTTGCTATTTAATGCCTCCATTTGATAACAACAAATTTTTTTATAAAAATTTAACCGCCTCAGCGTTTTCGTTGTTATTTCTTTCTTCTGCAATGGAAAACAAGGTATGTCGAATATACATTTTGTTTTTCTTCATATTTTTCTGTTTTACTATGATTTGTAACATTACACCTAATGTTCTCCCAGGAGTTGAAAATAAATATTAAGGTTGAAGCTGAAGAAGATACCAAAGTCACGGTTAGTATTTGCTATTACAACAGATGTTCACAATATCCTCGTTATTTCGTATTACGCTATTTTCTTACTAATTACATTGGCTTCCGATCACAGTACCCAAAAAAGGTGAAGGTCGCAAACGCTAAAGGACCAGATGAGACCATGATGGAAAAACCATCTTCTCCGTATTTTAATCTATACATTGATATTCATGCTGGAGACAATGATACATGAATTAATATAATCAGCTGATACATTATATACACATGCAGACGATATACACATGCATACGATCAGGTTACAAGTTCCATTATTCACCTTTACTAGATGAGTTAATAAATATGAATTTAGGTAACCGACGACAAAGTGAAACAATGCTTTTCTTTTTCTAATATCTCCTTACGTACTCCAGGTTGATATTGAATGGGAAGAAGAAATCATACGTCATGTTGAACGCTATGAACAGAGGTTGGCCGAAAAGGAAAAACAGACTAAGGAGGTAATCATACTGTAAAGCATGCACCTTTTCGATCCTGGGTACTAACCTTTTTGTTTAATTTTTAACAGGAAGCCGCTAAATTAGCCGTCAATAAAGATAATGCGGGTGAAAAATCTGATAAAGCACAGGTGAACACCTAAATATGGCTCACTACATTGTATCCAAGAAATCGAGGTATTATATATTTTTTCATTATAATAAACCTGACATAATTCAACAAAATTAAATTTTGTAATCTGCCAGGACGGGTGCATGCAGACCGTGAAGCGGAAAAGTCTACGTAAAAGAAAGAAAATGTTCCAGAGTAATTGAAGATGATGAAGACAAGGTTTAACATGGAGAAAGATGATCTACAATTTATTATCTAAATTACTTTCTGTTTAACAAGTTCAGTTTACTGTATTTAATTGGGTCAAGTATTAGGCGTTTATGATATGTAACTCTTTTTACTTTATATGTAAGCACCAATGTATGCACGATTTTTCATTAAAGCATATTAAATACTTTTGTGGGTTTTTATTACAACTCATAATATTTACAACAATTAGACTCAGATTATAAATACTTTACAACATTTAGACTCAGATTGATTAGAGTACAATCAAACAAGTCAACATAACACGTGGTGGCTGCAATTATTACACATAAGCATATGACATGCCAGCATACAAGTTACTCCAACAAGTCATCGCTCATCTCATACAACTAATATATTCATCATCATCGTCTTGGAACAAAACATATTTAGGCCCTGTTTGATAGCACTTATCAACCTCTTATCGGAGCTAACCTCTTATTCGGTAAGAGGAAAACCCGATAAGTGCGTTTGATTTGCATAATACATAAGAGGCAAAATCCTCTTATTTTGTCTTACCATGATAAGATTTTTTTTTCCTCTCATCACCTCTTATCAAAACCCTCTAAAGAAAAACAAAATCCTCTCTTCTCCTTGCTGAAACCCCACCCCACTCATACCTTTACCCCATACCTTACCTCACCCACCCTACCCCTACCCTACCCTATCCTAAAACTCCCTACCCCTACCCCTACCCTACCCTACCCCACCCCACCCCACCCTTACCTTTACCCCATACCTTACCTCACTCACCCTACCCCTACCCTACCCTACCCTATCCTACCCCACCCCACCCTAAACATACCCTACCCTCAACCACCTAATCTCACCCTACCCTAATACCCTTAACTTACTTATACCACCCCGTCTCCATCTCCACCCTTAACCCTACCCACCCCACTCCCATACTTACCCTATCCCACTCTACCCCACCACTACACTAACCCATCAAACCTACCCACCCCACCTCACCCCTCCTTATCCCACCCCACCCTACCCCTATCTCTTCCTACCCCTACCCCTCAAACCTACCCACCTCACCCCTACCGTATCCCTCAAATCTACCCATCCCCACCCACCTTACCCCTCAACCTACCCACCCTACCCCTACACCATTACCCTACCCTATTTACCCCACCCTCAACCTACCTCACCCCTACCCTACCTCTTACCATATTTATTATAACGAGAAATATTCCAACACTTTTTGATAAAATTTATTATTTTTCAATAACATATCTATATAACTTATAAACTTAAGTTATTTGGAAGTTAATAAACATAACCTTATAAACTTGATTATAACTTATAAACTTTAATTGTTATTTGATTCTTGAAAGCATGTTGGTTATATGTTTATTGAATGCATTTATGTTACTTGATTATAACTTATAAACTTGATTTGGTTTTTTACTTAAATCTTGTTAATGTTATTTGAATGATATTAAATGTTTACATAGATCACTTTGATTCATGATATTATTCTTACTTGATATTTGACTTTAATCAATGATATCTATTTGGTTTTGGGAATTAATATGTAAAATTAATAAAAATAACAGGATCAGATAATTTATAAAACAAACAGACTTATTGAATTCTCTTATCAGATCTTAGTATCTTATCAGGACCACCTCTCATCAATCAGAAGTGGAATCAGACATCAGACAATTAACCTCTTATGCAATCAAACAGCACCTTAGTATTAAATTGGGCGGTACATATAAAATGAAAACTTTTTATATAATCAGACTTCGGTTGGTTCACAAAATAATCCCTTATGAATCTGCAGGCCACCACCACTGCATATGAATTTTCAAAGAAAGTTCATTTAACCAAATATGAGTATCAAATAAAGCTATCACCTTACCAAAAACAAATTGTAAAGTCTGACCCGAATTCATACTTCGACTCCACATAATTCATAGTAACTTCGGGTTAAGTTACTAAACTGGATCGACCTCCTTAATATATTGAAAACGTTACAGATCAAATATCCCAAAGTTCAATCCATATAGCCGTAACTTATATTATAAAACGTCACTATGCATCATATCTTGTAACACTTTAAATGTCTCAAAAAAATGAAATCTAACTTCTAATATTAATATATGTGCACAAAATCATTTATGCATACTAATATTGGTAGTTGTACTAGAAAACCGCCCACTACCCTTATCCACCCACTATCTATAATTCAGTTTCTTGAAGGGTAGTTCAGGCAATTCCAAAAAAAATTGCCATGCGTCCTTTATATAATGTCGGGTCCTGACCCAATTTAGACATCGGTATATGACGTGAATAGCCAAACGAATAATGAGTAGCAACAACTCAAACAGCACACCAAATTATGATGGTGATTTGCAACCATCACCGCATGTAGACAATGAAAATCGAGTTAACACGCCTACGAATGTTGATGATGTTCTACCAAAACCGGTCATCGTAAGTCATGCTAGATTTAATGTACTTTATTTGTTACGTCATTCAGTGTGTCTGATTTGTTAATGCTACGTTTTATTTGTACAATATCATGGAGGAGTAAGAAATCTCATCGCCAACTACAAGTGTTGCTCTAGAGTTTCTTGATCAACATTGTAACGTATTCAGTGACTCTGATGCCGATAAGGTGACACAGGAAGCGTATTTAGATTACGTATGTAGTAATGCTTTTGTGCATCCGTAATTACAATGTATTTTATGGTAAGTTGACTTATGTTGTGTTCACAGCTAGGTCCAGAGATAGAAGCCACGCTTATGGCAGCAATACTTTACCTTGAAAAGAGACAAAAGAGAATCAACAATCAGCGTCAGTTATTATCAATTGACCCATCTCAGATAATCGTTGTATCCAGTGACAACGAAGAAAATGACGTTATACCAGACAAAGACAAAGAACAGCCAAATGAACCCCGGGTGACTCATCTATGTTCAAATGTCGTAGGGTGTCGGATTTCAATTGAACCAAAACATACAACTTAGATAATAACAAAGATGACAATGATGGACCAGACACACAAACAGTTTAAGAGCTGCCATATTTATGTTTCAATTAGTATGTTTTCTTTGATATTTTGTATGCCTTGTTTTTTACAAGTATGTACTTATTACAATTCCATGTTTTATTTGAGAATAGTGTTCCATGGTTTACTTTAATTTTCCTTTTCTTGCACACAGTTATAATTCTAACAAATATAACGTACAATTAATGGTAATATGAACGTTTGTGAAATGTTTATCACAAACAAATGTGCGGGCTCAGAATAGTAAGAGTCGTATCAAGCAACATTCGAGATCTGCCATGGCTGCAATTTCCAAGATGTCCACATTGTCAGAATTTGTTAAGCTGAATCAACTATTTTATAACTAATAACCATCTCGAATTGCCCCTCCAAGATACAGATAATCCCGGATACTACTCGATTTACCCCTTGAACTAAATTATTATTCATCACAACCTTAATATATGATTTACGTCGACGGTATACGACTTTTATTTATCTGTATATTTAATCTTTATTAGGAGATCATATTTTTTTGTAAAAAAAACCATATAGTGTCAAATTGCATGGTTTTTTTAATTGTGGGTTGTGTACAACAACAAATCAAAGAATAACAATTTAATTCGTATGTCCAATTATCTGCCTAACAGTAAAAAAATATTCATATATATTTACATTCGTGTTGGACCGTATTTTTCGATGTCCATTAAGATATTAACGTTATTTTTCGTAAACATAACAGCTTTATGTACCACCAAATTTAATGAAATATTACGTGTACATATATTATAAAAAGTGTCCCCCATGTACCACCATGAAACAACATTTTCATACTATATTTATGTCTATTCACTAAAAATTATCCCATTAGGATATTGAATTTATTTATTTTACGTTTTTATATGTTCAATTTAATTATCAAACAAGTATCTTATGTTTCATTTTTTAAAATAGTTATACATTTTTATATTGTATATGTTTTCATGTAATTATCTCATTAAGTTAATACACTTTTTTTAATTATACTATTTAAGAAAATATGTAAAGTAAGGGCTTTATTAATATTGATTTAACTAAATTAAATATACCAACTGGATCATGCAATCGTGGAAGCATACATTTTTCATGTATGCTACACTGAAATGACAGTTATTTTGAGTCACTACTTGGCCACTAGCATCCTAGAAATCAGCGTTATGACCAGCACACGCCCACGTTTTAACAACCCACACACAACAGTTTTGTCCACTAACATTTTGCTTGTATTATATAAAGCCCAATAGATTCCTTCATAAGATTTAGAACTTTGAAACAAACAAATTCAAATGGCAAACCAACATATTTAGGAGCCTAACGAGCAACCCAACCAAGTGTCATCTGGGCAAGTCCATCCAGACCAATTACCTTACTCTGTTCATTTATCAATTTCATATATTATAACATTACCTATGTTCTAGGCCGATATGGATTAAGGCAATTGGATAAGTCTAATTACAGCAGCATACATATTTCATCTTGGTGAAGAACTACTATTCTGGGTATTTCCTGTGGACTTTCTTAACATATGTCTTTTATATTTGAATCCTTATTTCTTTTTTTATTTGATCAGTAAAGGCAATGCATGAAGCTTCGCAAACGACTAACTACTTTGCAAAACTGGAAATGAGATGAGGTAATAGAAGTGTCCTCTCATGATGAGCCAGAAGAATGAGGACCAGAATGTTCAACGGGTAGATCGACACACAACAATGGCGCACACTGATGGGATGAAAGTTTTTAGATAGGGATATGTATGGTTTCGTATTATCTATTCGTGTTTGGTATTTGTTTTGTCTATAATGTACTTTTTTTCTTTTGTAATTTCAGTTATGTTGTTCTTGTATCTATTAAAACCTATGAGTTCCAAGTAAACTTGAATTCCATTTGTAGTTTGTTTAGTATTTATTATGATGATGTCTTCAGAACAAATATCATTGGTTCGGGTTTACTTAGCCAACAACTTGGAATGTTATTAATTATAAGATATGGTGTATAACCAATAATTTTCTTACCGACATGTTCCATCTTTATTACAAGTGATTGGTTTTTAATTAAATTTTTAATAATTTTGTGTTTCCAATTATTAACAACTTACAAAAACACTCTCATAATTGTTAACATAACATAAACTTGTGGTAGGGTTTACCTTGTTTACTGACTTCAAATATATATGTAAAGTGTTTATTTTACAATTTTTAGATCCAACAACCATTTTTACTTTATAAATGACAAAAACAAAAAGAATCTATGTGACTATTTAATGTATTATATGTATGTCAAATATTTATATATGACTAAAGTGTGTACCAAAAACTAATTTGAATACATATGCATAATCAGTGTTGGGTAACTCATACTTAAAAGTTTTAAAATAACAAACAAAATTATTTTGAAATGAGTTTTTTATAGTATGGGAAGGTTAGAAAAATATATCTTTCTTTGTTGTACACCAAACAAAAATGTTTACTTTATTATTAACACTAAAAGTAAATTATATTTATACAAAAACCTTTGTTACTATACATTGGTGAGATAAAAGTGGGAAGCATATGGTATAAAAAAGTGAAAAAAAGCATTTAATAAATATTATCGACACTAAACTTAAATTATATTTATATAAAAACCTTTATTAATATAAAATACATACTTGTGATGCTCATGACTTATAAGTGGGAAACATATGCTATTAAGAAATGAGAAAAAGCAGTTACTATATTTTTAATTTCATATATTAGGCAAATGAAAAACAGTTACCATATTCAGTTATAGAGCAGTTTTTCAAGAATACCAAAGTATATAAACCTTATTTGGGAGAGACTACTTTTTCTGCTCCATCATTTGACACTTTCTGATTCTTAAGCTTCATTTGATGATCATATCATATACATATAGGTACGTTTGTACTATCTTAATATTTTTTATTATCATTATCAATTTTTACCTATATCACTTGTATAGTTTATCAAAATCATTTTGCAATTTTCAAATCCATTTGCACTCGCTGTATTTAACTTTTTGGGTAAATCATTCTTATTAAAAGTATTTATTTCTAAAATTGTTATTTGTACAATTCAATATATTAACTTTCATTGATTACTAAGTTCACGGATTATTAACATTCTAATTGTTGTTTAACAGCACTGCTACCCTTCAACATACTTGAAGAAAAGTTTCAAAAACCAGAGGTATGTCTTCTCATATTTCATATTGGATTGTGTACGAATGTTGTGTGTCTTAAGTATTTTCATTATATACCGTATTCCTTTCCTATTCTTCAGTTTGGTTATCATTCTTACGGTTTTATAGGTTTTACATGCACACCCAGTTTAATTGTTGACATCTTTTAATTCAACTTGCAAGAATTTAACTTAATTACGTATGACGCTTTTTTTCATTATTCATGCAAACATATGTATTTCTAGAATCGTTATTTGTACAATCCAATAGACTAACTTTCATTGATTACTATGTATCATGGATTAGTAACATGCTAATTGTTGTTTCATAGCACTGCTACCTTTCAACAAATTTCAAGAAAAGTTCAAAAAAAATAGAGGTATGTTTTCTCATATTTGATATTCGCGTGTGTACGCATATTGTGTATATTAAGTATTTTTGTTATCTATTGTATCCGTTTCCTATTATTCAGTGTGGTTATCATTTATACGGTTTTATATGTTTTACATGCACAACCAGTTTACTTTTTTGACATCTTTTAATTCAGCTTGCAAGAATTTAACTTAATTACTTATGACGATTTTTTTCATTATTCATGCAAACTTTGTTTCATTTGCCATTTATTATTTGTATCGATGCTGCCTATATGAAAAGACAACTTATTAGGAATTAATATTATTGTCTTTTATATCTCTTCCGATATGCTTAGCAATCACATTAATTTCATCGTAAAAGTCGTGTTATGGTTTAATTTAAATGTAACTTCATTAATACAATCAAGTCAGGATTCTAGTACTATTAAATAGTACGGTCAAGACTTAAGAGTGCTATTTTCTTAAACTTATAATTAAACATGCATATAATACGGAACAATAAATTAGATAGGCAAGAAACTTGCGTAGCACCATGAGTCCACATGGTGTCTCATTGGTTGGTGGATGTTAGTGCTCGTCATTGTCAACGATTACACATATTAAATAGAGGCCTTATTACATGCATTATTTGAATGAAAACATAGAATCTATTCTAATACATCAAAACGTGTAAACTAATGTTGAAAATAAATATGCAACCTGCAATAAAAGTATAAATATGTTAGACTTTTTTTTGCATTTACTATTAACGATATATAACATATCGGTGAAATGTGATTACCATTTTAATTGATGGATGAGGGTATGATGTGGATGAAGATGGATCAGATAAAATTTGTGGTGCAGTTGAATTGTTGGATGGATTACCTACATTATTAGCAACATTAGAAATATTAGCGTTAGGACCGAAAAATTCTACGTAAAACAGATCAAATAAATTAACTAAATCGGAAGGTGAAAAAGAAGTAGAGTGGGTAGAAGAGTCTCCAGGCATTTGTGTAATGCGTGGTCCTGTATGATCAACTTTGGATGCCAGTTCAGCCAACTCATCAAATGTGACATGCACACTTTCATTGACTATCCTGGTTCGGGTATTGAATGCACGATAAGCCTTCGAGTTGGATGAGTATCCAATGAAGATCGCTTCATCCGCTTTTTCGTTGAATTTCCCGAGGTTGTCTTTATCATTAAGCATATAGCACATGCAACCAAATACACGTAAGTACTTGATAAAAGGTACTTTATTCAGAAAGAGTTGATAAGGAGTTTTATTGAAGCGCTTATGGATTATGGAGCGATTCTATGTATAGCAAGCTGTTGATACGACTTCAGCCCACAAGAATGGAGGTAGCTTTGAGTAGGTTAGCATTGTACGAGCGGCTTCCACAAGGATACGGTTACGCCTTTCCACGACTCCATTTTGTTCAGGTGTTCTAGCAGCAGAATATTGATGTTGAATACCTTTGGATCGAAGGAAGCCCTCAACTACCGAATTCTTGAATTTCGTGCCGTTGTCAGATCTGATTGATTGAACGGACAGTTGTTGTTGGGTTTCGACACTCTTTATAAAATCTATGATTTCATGAGCTGTCTCATCCTTGGATCGCAAGAACTTAACCCAAGTATATCGTGAGTAGTCATCAACGATAACCAACACTTATCACTTCCCATTTATGCTTTGGGTCCGCATCGGTCCGCATAAATCCATTTGAAGTAACTCCAACACTCTCTTCGTTGATGGTTCGGGTTTTGGTTTGTGAGACGATCGTTTCATATTTCCTTTCTCACAAGCTCCACAAAGATGGTCTTTTTCATATCGTAATTCTGGGAGACCTTTAACCAGTTGTTTTGCAGTCGCAGCCAGCTTGTTGATATTGTCAAAATTTAAGTGGGATAACCTTCTATGCCACAACCAAGAGTCTTTTGAAGAGGCTTTTGATAAAAGGCAAATGCTATCCTTAACTATGAGCTTAGCTACGTCTATGGTGTAAAGGTTAGAGTTACGGGAACCGGATAGGATTTCTTTGCCATCCATACTCTTTACACTACAGTTCTTAGCCCTAAATGTTACTTCTAGTCTTTTATCGCAGAGCTTTCCTATGCTAAATAGATTATGTGATAATCCCTCAACATAGTCAACGTCCTTGATGACTGGATTATTTAAGACTAAGTCCCCGTATCCTTTTATATGAGCCTGATGGTTGTTCCCGAATTTTACCGTCCCACAATATTGTTCAACAACGTTGGACAGCAATTCTCTTCTCCCAGTCATATGCTTGGAGCAACCCGAATCCATATACCAGATGGATTTAGCCTGAAAAACAAATAAATTCATATAATGAAAATCTATAGGCATTCAAACACATCCATATTTTATTGACAATCAAACCGTGTTCTGAACCGAGATGTTCAGAAAACATGATGAAATAAGACCGGGTCCTGAGCTGTGTGCACAGAAGCCAAACGTGTCGGTTTAAGCACAACCGACAAGCAGAAGAACGGGTCCTAGTCTATGATAACTAGAAGCCAATTCAGTGAAGTACGGGTCTTGATCATAAGTAACCAAGAATCATCTGCACCAAGATCACACAACTTTGGGTACCCATCTCAATATGGGTCCTTTTTGGTTAGGAGTTCCAGGTGTATAAGGCACGTTGCAGTATTAGAAACCCATTTAGCAGTTATGTGTGGTCCGGATGCATAGCCTTTTGGAATCCATTGAAGATTGGATTTATTAGGCTTTGGAACCTTAGGCGATGAAATTACCTTCGGTTTTTGACTTTTTAAGACCTTTTTGACCTTTGCTTTGGTTTTGGGCCTCGGCAAAGGACAAGTCTCATTTTTCTTTGTGGCCGATGATGCAACATTTTTTATTTTCTTTTTGCGAATTCTTTTAGCAGGATATGGCACAAAAGCATTCATTTCAGGAATTTGACGTCTAAAACGAGTTGGACATAAATTAAACAATTCACTGAAAGAGTACTTTAAACAAACAGAAGAATTCGTTACATCGTTACACAAATTGTTTTCTGAGATTACAGGCATCCAATCTCTAGAAACAAATTTAATTGGCATTACAGCCTTCTTCACAAAAAAAAAAAACTTGAAAAATCCTGCATGGTGGTTTTAGGGACTCTTCTTACATAATTTGTAGGAACAAAACGACGAGAGTCAGTATGCATGGACCATTTAGACTTTACAGATTTTTCTTTTTGTTGGTGAGTGGGTTTCTTAAAAGACTTGGATTGAATCTGAGCCTTTTTAGAAACCTCAGCTTTAAAAGGTTTTGAGCACTCACCTTTACAACTGATAGAAGAAGTTTCAGTTTTAGTCTTGCCTTTGTTGGATGACACAAATGGGATTTTGGTAGAATGAGAAACTGTTGGTTCTTTTAAAAAATCTTTCAATGTCTGAGAAACCATGTCAAATTTTTTCTCTGTACACAGTTAATTCTACAGATTGTTGAAAATTTTGATTTACCAAATTTTCCTCGCTCTTAAGAAGAGCTTCTTGAAAATCAAGTGCTTTCTTTTGAGTCGACTTTAATTCTTTTTCTAAAACAGTAATTTGTTGTTGAAGAACTTTTGTAGGAATATAAAGTCGAGGGATTGGTTTTACAGGTTCTGCTTTCATTTCAGCTTCTGAATAACTTGACAAGAAGTCTTCCTCTAAAGTGGGTACTCTAGAAGGATAACTCTCGTTAAGTTCTTCATATTAAAAAGATATTTCTTTTTGTTTATTTTCAACACGTTTCTCATCCTTTTGGGTTAAAACTTCTTTTGATGACTCAAAAAAGAAAGATTTAAGTCTAGCTCCCATATAATTCATGTCATAAAATAAAGGTAAAACTCTTTGAGCCTTTTCCAAATATATAGGATTTTTAAAACCGATTCCTTGTTTAGAATGGTAAAACCTAGTTTCTTTGGGCTGATTTAAGTGAATAGTTTGTTCAGTTTGGCCCCGTTTTAAAAGTGCATCGTCTAGGGTCTTTATTCGTAAGTACAAACTTATTCTTTCTTCTTCTATCATTTTAAATTTTTCTAAACTGTCTATATTTTCCATACTTACTGTCTCTAATTGTTTTGAAAGTGCATATATTTCTTCTTTTAAAGAGAGCTTTTCGTTAGATAACCTATCCATACAAGATTCTAGGTACGTATTCCTATCCTGAACATCTACCTTTTCTATTAGCATTTGTTTTACGACATTGTGATTAGTTAACCACTTTGATTGATATAATTCAGACGATTTTTTTAAAGTTTGGGCTAGATGTTCAGCCTGCACACATTTTTCAGTTTCAGCATTTAACCTAGCTTCTAAATCAAGTATATGTGTGTGTAGTGTACATTCACTATTTACAGATAAATTATTTACATGCTTTTGAATGTAACAGGAATATACCTCTCGTGTCTCTGAATCGGATGACGAACATTCGGGATCGTCGGATTTGGCCATCACACATGCTGGTGGATTTGTCCATCAGACATGCTGGTGGATTTGTCATTGTCTCCCCCTCATCAACACTGTCTGAATCTGAAGCAGTTGAAGTGGCATAGCGATCCAATCCCAAACGATCAACCATATAGCAGTTCTTTCCCTTATCATCCTCTTCATCGGTATCCTCAGCATCCCAGTAGTCAACCTGGGCGATGAGAGTCATGGCATCCGTTCGTTTCTTAGCGGCTTCCAACTTCCGCTCATAGTAGCCGATGTCCCTGTCAAACTTGTTTTTGCACTCCCGAGAAAAGTGGCCCGGTTTCCCACCCTTATACCAGAGACGCTCTTCGGCGCCTTTCGTCTCATCGACTCTCGGCCTCTCATCCCTCCATTCTACTGGCCTCTTGTTAGCGCGACGAGGTTCTCGGCTCTCATCTCTTCTTGTATCCCGACGATCATACTCTCTTCTATCGTCTCTGCGGTCATCACGACGTTCGTCCCTTCGATCATAGTCTCGGCGGTCATCCCTACGATCATCACGTCTATCGTCTCGCCTTTCATAACGGCGGTCATCTCGATAGTCGCGTCTATCGTCGTATCTCCTTTCATCCCTGCGATAGGCGTCCCGACGATAATCATCACGTCTTTCATCCCTTCGGTCATCTGAGTACCTCCGCGGACCGGTGTCGTAGCGAAGCTGATTATTAGTCTTGTTGGAAAAACGTCGTTGTTGGAGACGATTTGTCCACAAGGCTATTTGTTCTTGAATGACCGCTTCTTCCTCATCCATTGCCTCACGCGGAGGAGAAGCATATCTATACTGTGACGAAGATGAACCTTGTGCAAAAGATGCAGTGAGAATATTCGTGTTGGAGATCAAGGCTAGGGAATCAGTGGGTTTGATGCCGGTGTTGGCAGATAGCAATAAAGATGTGAGTTGATTTGCCATCTGTTTCTTTTGAACCACATCACCCTGATACTTTTTCAGCTCTTTAAAGACCACATTGATCGATACTTTGGGAATGTTCAAGACTCGTCATGTTGTCCGGCATGCAATCTGCCACTCGGGGGCTAAGGCTGAAAAGAACTGGATGTTAATGTCATCCTTGTCCTTTTTGATGTGCAGTTTGTTTAATTCATTCAGGGAACAGAACCTAGTAAACGTAGCCTGCAGCGACTCCTCGTCTTTGGCTTGGAATTCAGTGAACTTAGTTTTACCTTCCTCAATTTTTGCTCGGTCATCTAGATCTGCCCCCAGCATTTGGACTTCTAACTCGTCCCATATTTCTTTAGCAGACATTTTGTTGTCTACTCCGACTAAAATATCAGTGGGGAGGGCCTGATAGATCATATATTCGGCCCTCTTATCGGCATGCTGCCTGTCCCGCTCGGCGTCATTAGCGGGTTCTCTCTCATTCTTAGATGCGAGTACCGGGGGGTCAGCCTCGGGTCTAGCCGCTATTTCCCGATAGTAGATAACGGGGCCCTCAGATATGGATTGAAGCATAAGGTTTCCGTTGGGTTGCATACTGACAAACTTTAAGAACCGGGACTTCCATTGTTCATACTCATCAGGATACAGAACAGGTGGTCTGTTCTCGGATCCGAGTACAAGGGCTTCACGAGACATGATTTCGGGTGCTGATATGAACGAATAAGATCTTGAAGGTGGAAACTTTAATCGGCTGGACTGGACTGCGGATGAATAGTATACCGGATGGTACTGATTCAGATTTAGGTGCTGATTTCGGATCTAACCGAATTCGGATGACTCAGAGGATTCGGACAGGAACCGAGTTCGGATGAACAGTTGGTTCGGACGGGAACCGAGTTCGGGTGAACAGTGGTTCGGATGGACCAAGTCTAGGATGATGGTTGGAGGATGAACCGAATTCGAATGGTCCGGATTCGGATGAACAGTGTCGATTTCGGATGGGACCTAAGGATGAAGGAACCGAATTCGGATGGTCCGGATTCGGGTGAACAGTGTCTATTACGGATGAACACTTAGGAAATTTTCAGGAAGGAACACCGAATCCGAATTCGTTTGGTCCGAAATTGAAAATGGTCTGAAATGAAAAGTGAAATTAAAGCACAAGACAAATTAAGTGAAGTAAATTTCCTGATCTGGACTTCGGATGGTCTGAAGTTCGGATGGGACCGAAACAGGGTTCGAATTGGGCAATATTTTGGTCCAAAGAACACTTAAAATTGGTCCGAAATGGACGAAGTGAGGTCCTAGTTAATCCGAAATGGGGTCTTATATGGTCCGAACTATGGTCTGAAGTGCTACAGTACGGTCCGAAATACAGCAGATATTGAATATTTCAGTAACAGTTCAGACGTCGATATGAGCAGATTTTTTGCCTAAAATTGTTTCTAGATGATTGGAAAACTATTTTAAACACTTTTTAGCTTTTAAAATGTACCAAAACACTTAAAAATCCTTAAAAACGGACCAAAAACACAAGAAAACCCATATTTTTTTAAAGTTAAAGAACAGTCAATTATGGGGTGATTTTGATGTTAAGATTGAACCTAATAAGCTCTAAATCAGTAGGAAATGATAATGTGATGATTATATGATAATACCAACACAAAAACAGCAGAAAATCGATGAAGAAGAAGATCTATCCGAGAATATGAGGAAGAACTCGATGAAGATGATAAGAACACATCAGAATCCGATTTTTGTAGTTGAAATCCACCTTTTTGAGCTCTGATACCAATTGTTGTAATAGATTCCCAGTTGTAATCAGCACACAAATGTTCTATTATCACTCACAAGAAGAATATAAACTCAATAATTGTGTAATGATGAAGAACAAAAGGAATGTTGGGAGAATAATGCAAAATGGCGGCTGCACTCTTTTCCAATATGTCAACCGTGTGATTCATTACGAAACCCTAGGAGCCTAGTTGTAGGCTCCTTTAATTAACTATAAAGGAATGACACATTTGGCCCTTGAACTTTTTCATACAAATAAACTAACTAGTAAATAAATACAAGAATAAACATAATCTAAATAATTATTACAAAAGAGATCCACAAGATCGAAATTTAATATCTAACATTCACTTTTTATTATCGTACATTACAAAAATAGTTCATGTGATTTGGTCAAAATTATGGATTTGATCTCTGACCTTTAAAAATTACATAAATTCGATATCTCAAAATTATGGGTTTGTGTTGGGAAATAGTCTAAGTAAGTTCAAGCTGTTAGTTAGACTTCTCAAACTGTTAGTAGAATTTATATGTAAATACAAAGTTCATGCTGTTAGTTGAAGAATCTCGAGCTGCCAGTGTAAAAGTTCAAGCTGCCAGAGTAAATCAACTCAAGCTGCTCTGCTCAAGCTGTCAAGTGATTCAAGCTGCTCAATAGTTTCATAAACAGAAAGTGCTGATATTCAGGAAAAGATATCTACACGAAGATTCCAGCATATCTACTATCAGAGAAGTCATAGTCCTTCAAGGAAACAAATCAAGAAGCAATATAAATACATAGAATAGGTCTTTCTATTGTATAGGAGTTTCTGCATATTCGAGTTTGTAATTGATTTTTGTTTGAGTTTTCATAAGCCTCTAAGGTTGGAAAACCCTAAGAACAATTTGTGTTCTTCGTCTAATCAAACAGATTAGAGGTGATTGTAATAATTGAAGTCAGCAATACAAGCAATTTTTGAGTATTACTTTTGTTTATTTGCTATTGATTCAGAAAGCTTTTGTTAAAATAATTAAGTGTTATTCCGCAAACTTCTTAATTAAACTTTGATTCAAAGCAAGATTATTGATTTATACTCTGATAAATTAAAATCAGTTAGTCTTGGTTAATTAGTTTCAGATCCTGACAAGTGGTATCAGAGACAGGTTGTTCTTTGTTTTTCAAAGTCGAAAACTTTCTTTTAAATTTTTAATCTTTTGCAATGGAATTTGAAAATAGCAGCAGTGGATCTGGGCAAGGACTCAAAGTGCCTATGCTCAAGCCCACTGAGTTTGAGATGTGGAAACTCAGGATTCAACAGCATATTCAATTCATTGATTATGCCATATGGGAAGCTGTTGAATTTCCTCCTGTAGTTGATCCAGAACTTGATGATGAGGGAAAACCAGTCAAAACTCCTCCAAAAACTGAACTTGAAAGAAAGGCTAGAATGAATGAAGTGAAAGCTCTTACACTTTTACAAATAGCCATTCCTAATGCTTATCAACATCAGTTCAAAAAGTTTTATACTGCTCATTCTCTTTGGAATGCTTTAGAGAAAAGATTTGCTGGTAATGCCAGTACCAAGAGAAATCAAAAGGATCTTTTGAAACAGCAGTATGAGAACTTTTCTGGTGGCAAGAATGAAAACCTTACTCAAATTTTTGACGGGTTCAACGAACTGATAAGTGAACTGGAAAGTGCAAAAGTCGGTCTGGATCAAGATGAAGTCAACAGAAAGTTTCTCAGATCTCTTGGAGAAGAATGGACAGTTTATGCTGCACAATGGAGAACAAAAGACACTCTTGATGAGATAGAACTGGATGATCTGTACAACAGTCTGAGAGTGTTTGAGACTGAGACTGATACTAAAAAGAAATCCTTTTCTTATAATCACAATACTGCTCTTCTGTCTTCTGAAAAATCTAATGGCAGTGATTCCTTTTCAGGTGGTGATGGCAACTCTACTGAAGCTCACTATGAGGCTTTTGTTGTCAATGATGGACTATTTGCTCTAAATGCTGAAGATTTAGAACAAATTCATCCAGATGATCTTGAAGAGATGGATTTAAAGTGGCAACATGCAATGCTGACCATGAGGGCCAAAAGGTTTCTTAAAAGAACTAGAAGGACCAACTTTCAAGCCAGAACAGAAGGCAAACCAGCCTTTGATAAGACAAAAGTTGAGTGTTACAAGTGTCATAAACTTGGTCACTTTGCCAGAGAATGCAGATCTCAAAGTCAACAATCATCAAGGCCTCAACAGGCTAATCAGGCTTCATCATCACAAGCACTTGTCTCTCAAGAAGACAATGTGTTTGACTGGAGTGATCAGACAGAGGAAGAATTTCAAAATCAAGCTCTGATGGGAGAAACATCAAATGTATCCTCCACTGAACTACCATCTGAGGTAAATTCTAAACTCTGCTCTCAATCATGCAAAAATATGGTTAAAAAGTACAGAGATCATAATGAGAGCATGTGCAAAACTCTAGCTAAGATGGAAGAAAGGAGATATGAATACATGAAAGCCATAGAAGATCTTGAAAAACAGATCAATGACTATAAGGATAATGAGATTAAAATGGGACATGATAGAACATATCATGAGTGGGAGAAAAAGGAGCTAAATAAAAAAATAGAATCCCTAAATAAGGTAGAAGAGACTGAACAAAAGGTGTTAGAGGCTAATAAGAAACTAGAATCTGTCAATAGAGATCTAGGTAACTTCAAATTGGCTAATCAAAAGCTGGAACACCTAATGGAAGTCCAATTTAAAGATAGGGTAAAATCTCAGGTTAATCCCAAAGAAGGCATAGGCTACAGGGCTACTCCACCTCCATACAACAACAAATACATTCATCCAATTAGTGAAGTTGCTAATAGACTTGTCAATGAACCACTAGATGAGTCTATGACTATTGTAGATCCTATCCTTGATAACAGTCCTGAATCAAAAGAAGATCAGATTCAAAATAGAGACTGTGAGTGTCTAGCAGTTGAGAAAGACCACAAAACAATGAGTGCACCTATAGAAATCCAAGCCCCCAGTAAGAAAGGAAAAGAGAAGATGAGTGTATGCAATGCTGTTCCACAAGTTTCTGTACATTCTAACTGTAACACTGCATCTTCTTCAAAGGATAATAAAAGGGGTAAAAATGTTCCAGTCTGCACATGTCAAAAGCATAGTGTTCAAAAGTTTTCCAAACAACAGCAGGATAAGGGGAAATCAAAAGAACAAGAACCAGAAATTGTCAAATAAATCTGGTTCTCCAATTCAAACAGTCAAAAGGTGTTTTCACTGTGGAAGGAAGAATCACTTGGCCAAGGATTGTTTTTATAAACCAGCTGTTGCAAAACAGACTGTTATTCATAAAAAGTCAAGTCCTACTCATATGAAAAATTCAAAGGTCCAACCTTCTGCTACAACAGTTCCAAAGAAAACAGTTGATCACAGGTTTTCAAAAGTTAATAAAAAACAGTCCACACATCAAAAACAAGTTTTGGCAAAACCTAAATTAAGTTTTATACAAATATGGTGTGTCAAGGACAAATCTTCAGATCAAACTGCTGATGCAAAAGATCAGACTGCTAAGTCAAAATCTGAGGCTGTTAGTGCAAATTCTGAAGTTGTTAGTGCAAATTCTGAAACTGTTAGCACTACACACACAGATCAAACTGCTAAGCATCAATTTGGAACTGCTAATGAATCATCTGAGACTGTTAGAAGAAAAGATTATCAAAATACCTGGATACCTCATATAATCACTAAATACTCTCCAAAGACTCCATCAGTAGATCTCACTAAATATAAGAAGTCAAAAACAGTATTTAGTTATGTCAATGCACAAGGCCAACCCAAAACCAATTTGGTTTGGGTTTACTCCAATACTGACTAAGCTTTTATTTTTGCAGGGCAACCATAGGTCACCTCATAAAACAAGATGGCATTTGGACAGTGGATGCTCTAGGCACATGACAGGCAATTCTGAGTGCTTGTCAAATTTCAAAGGCTTTGATGGAGGATTTGTTGCATTTGGAGGCAACTCAAAAGGAGGTAAGGTTACAGGTAAAGGTAATGTTAATGCAGGCAACATGATTTTCAATGATGTTTTGTATGTTGAACAACTTAAGTATAATTTATTAAGTGTCTCTCAAATTTGTGACAAACAAAACATTGTTTTGTTTACAGATTCTGAGTGCATTGTCCTTTCAAAAGATTTCAAAATTCCTGAAAATGTTGTTTTACTAAAAACACCAAGAAAGGACAATGTCTACTGTTTGGACACAGATCTTTTATCCAAATCAAATACTTTAAGCTGTTTGATATCCAAAGCATCATCCAATGAGTCTGCCCTTTGGCATAGAAGGATGTGTCACATGAACTTCAAGTCCATGAATGTTTTAGTCAAAAAGAATCTGGTAAGAGGCTTACCATAAAAGGAGTTCATATGTGATGATCATTGTGTAGCATGTCTTAAAGGCAAGCAACACAAAACTTCTCATAAGGCCAAAGAAGTAAATTCAATCTCATCTGCTCTTCAGCTGATTCATATGGATCTATTTGGTCCAACATCTGTTTTGAGTTTCAATAAAAGGGCTTACTGTTTAGTTATTGTTGATGATTTCACCAGATTTACTTGGGTTTACTTTCTTAGGACTAAAGATGAAACTGCTGAGCTAGTCAAGTAATTTATTCTTAAGATAGAAAACCAATCCAACTCAACAGTTAAGGTGATAAGATCAGACAATGGAACTGAATTTAAAAATCACATTCTAAACAGTTTTTGTGAGTCCAAAGGGATTGCTAGACAATATAGTGCACCAAGAACACCACAGCAAAATGGTGTAGCTGAAAGAAAGAACAGAACATTAATTGAGGCTGCTAGAACAATGTTAGCTGATTCACAACTGCCAATGACTTTCTGGGCAGAAGCTGTTAATACAACCTGTTATGTTCTGAATAGGGTTCAGGTTGTTCAATCTAAAGGGAAAACTCCTTATGAGTTACTCCATAATAGAAGTCCCCTAATAGCTTTCTTCAAGCCTTTTGGATGTCCATGTACTATTCTTCATACTAAGACTCACTTAGGGAAGTTTGAAAGTAAGGCTGAAGAAGGATTTTTTGTAGGATACTCAAGTCAAAGCAAAGCCTATAGAGTATATAACAGTGTGTCTAAAACCATTGAAGAAAGTGCCAATGTTGAATTTAACGAAAATACTACAAATGTCAAAGGCACAGGTCCTGATTGGTTGTTTGATTTAGATTCACTAACAAATTCTCTGAGCTTTGGAATTTATAGGCCTCCCTCAAAAAAACCAGTCCAGACAATCATCTGACTCCCCGGAGATGATAGCTTCTTTTGTTGAGTATACTGCAGAAGCTGATGCATACAGGATTGAAGCTGTCAACACAAATTCTCATGCTGCCAATACAAATTCTCAAGCTGTTGGCACAAAGTTTCAAACTGCTGCAGATTCAACCAATTTGGATGAATACACCACTATACCACTTCTGTCATGTGACCCTCCAGGGGTTCTGAATGCTCAACATGATACAAATACAGACACTAAAGTGCCACTCTCAAGTCCTGAGAGAACAGCTCCAACACAAAGGGAAACAGTCCCAGATTCAAGTCAAGCTGTTCCAGAAGCTGAACCATCCACTGGTCCTGATGGAGATGATACAAATCTTGGATCCTCTTTTCAGACAGAGAGAGAGCCTACACTCAGAGTTCACAAGTATCATCCTCTCAATCAAATACTGGGTGATCCAAGTACTCCTGTACAAACAAGGAAAATGGTTTACAATGAGACTGCTGCTGCTGAACAAGCAGTTCTTGAATTCAGTCTAGCTGCTTTTGAACATGCATGTTTCATGTCTCAACTAGAACCTAAAAAGGCATCAGAAGCATTGAAAGACACATCCTGGATTGAGGCAATGCAAGAAGAGCTTCTACAATTCAAGATTCAGAATGTATGGACACTGGTTGATCTTCCTAAAGGAAAGAGAGCAATTGGTACAAGATGGGTGTTCAGAAACAAGAAAGATGAGAGAGGGATAGTCATCAAGAATAAAGCAAGACTAGTAGCACAAGGGTACACTCAAGAAGAAGGCATAGATTATGATGATGTATTTGCTCCAGTGGCAAGAATTGAAGCCATCAGACTATTCTTGGCCTATGCAAGCTTCAAAGGTTTTAAAGTGTATCAAATGGATGTGAAGTATGCTTTTCTATATGGGACAATTGAAGAAGAGGTCTATGTATGTCAGCCTCCTGGTTTTGAGGACTACAAGTATCCAGACAGAGTCTACAAGTTAGACAAGGCTCTCTATGGTCTCCATCAAGCCCCCAGAGCATGGTATGACACTCTGTCATCATACCTTCTATAGAATGGGTTCAAGAGAGGCACTCTGGACAAAACTCTTTTCACTAAGTCCATCAAAGCTGAGATTCTGCTTGTCCAAATCTATGTTGATGACATCATATTTGGCTCAACAAATGATTGTTTGTGCAAAGAGTTTGAAGCTTTAATGCACAAAAAGTTCCAAATGAGTTCAATGGGAGAACTCACTTTCTTTCTAGGATTGCAGGTCAAGCAGAAGCCCACTGGTCTCTTCATAAGTCAATCAAAGTATGTGAAAGACATACTGGAAAAGTTTGGGTATCAAGACACAAAAGTTGCAAGCACCCCAATGGATCCTCACAAGCAGCTCCATACAGACAAAGATGGCATAGATGTGGACATTCATTTATACAGATCTCTTATAGGATCACTTATGTATCTAACATCTTCTAGACATGATATTATGTTTGCTGTCTGTGTGTGTGCTAGGTTTCAATGCTCTCCAAAGGATTCTCATTTGGTTGCTGTTAAGAGAATCTTCAGATATCTCAAAGGCCAACCACATTTAGGCCTATGGTATCCTAAAGACTCTCCCCTTGAACTAACAGCCTATTCTGACAGTGACTATGGTGGATGCAACATTGACAAAAAATCCACAACTGGTGGATGTCAATACTTAGGTGCAAGACTGGTCTCTTGGCAATGCAAAAAGCAGACAACTGTTTCCACCTCATCCATTGAAGCAGAATATGTAGCAGCTGCAAGCCGCTGCTCCCAGGTAATGTGGATTCAAAATCAATTGAGAGACTATGGTATGAACTTCTTATCCACTCCTATTTACATTGACAATTCAGGTGCAATCAGCATTGTGCAAAACCCAGTGAAATTTCCAAAAACCAAGCATATAGACATCAGATTTCACTTTATAAGGGATTGTAATGAAAAGAATTTAATCCAAGTTACCAAAATACATACTGATGATCAGTTAGCTGATCTATTTACAAAACCTTTCGATGTAGGAAGGTTCACTTTCCTGGTATCAAATATTGGTATGGTAAACATGGATTAATTTGTTTTCATTATTATCTAATTCATATGCTTATTTAAGGGGGAGTCACTGTTTCATTAAAAGATGCCTAAGTTTCAACTAACAGCTTGAGTATTTTCTCAAGCTGCTAGTTCATTTTCTCAGACTGTTAGTTATTCACTTGATCTGTCAAAGTGTGCAGGGTATTTAGGTAATTTCTTAAATGTGTGTGCGCGGGACCCAACCTTTTTCAAAACCTTTAAAGGTCCCAGTTTCGTTCAGTTGTAACTACCAGTTACAAAAAATTTCATACCACGGCCTTTCTTTTCTCTCTGAACGATTCACACACTCTTCCTTGCAACCCTAAAACCTCCGTTCAATCTTCAATGGAGTTTGTCAAAGAACACAACTGCCTACCGTACTCTCTAAAGCACTCTGAACTTCAGCCGTTCCATGACATGATGGATTTTCTAAGACACTCCCATATTCATCATGCCCTCAATATCAATCCTACAACATACATATCTCATATTGAGCAGTTCTGGAACCGTGCCTCTGTACAAACTATCAATGGCATTCCATCTATAATATCCAAAATTGATGGCACCTCCATCACCGTGACTGAGGATTCCATTCGACGTCATTTGCATCTTCAAGATGCCACAGGTATAACAGACCTAACCCTTAATGCTTTACATACTGGTCTTCATGATATTGGATATAGGGGTCCTGCTGATTCATTTACTTTCTTGAAAGCACACTTTTCACCTAAATGGAAATATCTTGTGCATATTATTCAGCAGTGCATGAGCCCCAAAAGAACTGGTTGGTCAGAATTTTCCTCCAATATTGCCACTGCCTTAGTGTGCTTTTCAACGGGCCAACAGTTCAATTTTTCAAATATGATTTTTCAGGGAATGTTAAGGCATCATTCTCTAAAGAATGGGCAATTTATGAAGTATCCTAGATTTTTGGCAGAAATAATTGCACACACCTGCACCACTTCTCATACACATAAGAGGATACATATTTCCCATCGGCACTCACTATCTTCCATTAAAAGGCTTTTAAAACAAAGTGCCAATTTTTTGAGTGTAGATGTTCCATTGCCTTCTGCAATGATAAACATCATTCCAAGAAACAGAGGAGAGGGTCCTGAGCAGGCTCAGCCTAACACTACTGCTTCAACCCCAGGACCCCAACCCACTCCTCATGATACACAAATTCCTTCTGATCCTATTGTTCAGCCAACAGCCCACTCAAATACCTATATAAAAGGAAAAGAGGACCAGGAGCTCCTTCCTCCTCAGCCCTCAGACAAGAGCCAAATAACCCTGTGCAGGAGGACACTTCTGCACAGAATATCCAAAGGGTACACATTGAGGACACTCCCATCCTCACTCAGGAGGTGGACATCTCACCAGAGATAGTCCATATGGGTTCTGTGGCTGACACTACTGCTGTCTCTGCACAAGAGGCACAGGACAGTGCCAACATCGTTAAGACCACGCCCATGGCAACAGCAAGTGTGCAAACACCAGCTGGAAGTCCCCAGAACCAAGAACAGAGGGGCCCAGATGTTTCTACTTCTGGTATTCATGCCAGTGATAGATCACAAGCACCACAGATGTTTACTGATCTTGAGGCTAGTCTGCAACTTTTGCTTTTAACGGATCCTAAGATGAAACCTGTTGTAGCTATGTTAGAATACCAAAAGTCCATCATTGCTGCACAGGGAGCACAGATTATTGCACTAAAGCAGGCAGAAGCGGCTCAAAATCAGAGAATGGATTATCTCCATAAAGGGTTTACCCTATGTGGAAATAAGATCATGCAATTAGAGCATTTGATTCAAACCCACGTGGCAAAGGTTGTCGGTCCTCCTGACCAATCCAATGCTTCCAAAAAGGGGGAGAATCGGGAGTTTCCTAAAGCAGTCCAAGCAGCTCCAACAGAATCAGTCCAAGCAGCCTCAACAGTTCCACCATCTAGGCTAACAGTCCCAACAGCTTCTCAAGCTGTTAGCCTAGAAATTCAAGCTGCTTCTTCAAAAGCAACTGGAGTTGTTATAAGAGAAGGTCTTCAAGCTCCAATCAGTACAGTCCAAGCTACAACCTCTGCTACAAAAGATAAGGGCAAGGGCATTCTTATTGAGTCTCCAAAGCACAAATTTTCTTCCAGAGAAGCCCAGATTGCCTTTGATGCTGAAATTGCCAGAAAATTAGCAAAAGAACAAGATCAAGAGTTAGACCAGCAAACCCAGCCCCCAATGGACGATGATGAAACCTTAGGTGATTACCTAAAAGGGTTTGTGGTCAAGCAAGGAGAAAAGAAGAGGAAGCTGCCAACAGGGCACTCTAAGGCTAAGCATAGAAGATTTCTAATAAATTTTGCCTTTGTAGCTGGTATCCCAAAGAAAATGGCTCAGTCCATGAGCACAGAAAGGCTGCAAGATATCCACGACAAAGAGATGGACAAAAGAAAGAAAGCCAAAGTCTCCCAAGAAGTCCAAACATCCCAAGAACCAGTTCAAACTGGTACAAGTAATGTTCAAACTGCTGCCAGTGCCCCTGCTCCTTCTGATCAAGCTGTTGCTTCCATTCCTGCATCTGAGTCATTATCACAAGCAAAGCTGGATCAAGTTAAAAAGGTGTTGTTTAAGCAACAACTACAAAAGGCTATGGAGTTAGAGAAATTAATAGACCAGCATGACTTTACAAAACCTCTTATCAATTACTGGTATGCTAAACCACTGGACAATATTGACTTAAGATTTCAGTTTGTGATAACAAGGAAATCTGGTCCAGAAGAAGAGTATGACACATTCTGGCATATGGTTCAAAAGTTGACTAGAGATGAGCTCACAAGGATGCACAATATTGGGTCTGTGACACAAGTAAGATCAGCTCTACCACAAGTGAAGCAAGTTATCAAAGATCTGAAGTCCGTTGTTGACCCTGAGTCTATAAAGAAAGATATAGAGGATGCAAACAAAAAGGGAATGAAGATCAAGCAAGTTGATCTGTTTGTCAAATCAAGGACTTACAGAATCAAATTTACAGATGGATGTGGTATGTTCTTCAATCTTGAATTCTATGATCTAGCAAAAGCTATGCTACTCCAAATGAAATCTGTTAAGATAGCTTGTGATAGAGAAGAGATGAAGAAAGAGTTTTTGAAGGCTGTAAATCAGAAACTTGCACAGTTGTAAGTTTTTGAAAGCCTTGGTTTGTAAATAACAGTTTACTTGTTTATTTCCTTATTTGTATAGAACTTAAAGTCTTGTGTAAAGAATTTAAGTTAGGGGGAGATTGTTGGGAAATAGTCTAAGTAAGTTCAAGCTGTTAGTTAGACTTCTCAAACTGTTAGTAGAATTTATATGTAAATACAAAGTTCATGCTGTTAGTTGAAGAATCTCGAGCTGCCAGTGTAAAAGTTCAAGCTGCCAGAGTAAATCAACTCAAGCTGCTCTGCTCAAGCTGTCAAGTGATTCAAGCTGCTCAACAGTTTCATAAACAGAAAGTGCTGATATTCAGGAAAAGATATCTACACGAAGATTCCAGCATATCTACTATCAGAGAAGTCATAGTCCTTCAAGGAAACAAATCAAGAAGCAATATAAATACATAGAATAGGTCTTTCTATTGTATAGGAGTTTCTGCATATTCGAGTTTGTAATTGCTTTTTGTTTGAGTTTTCATAAGCCTCTAAGGTTGTAAAACCCTATGAACAATTTGTGTTCTTCGTCTAATCAAACAGATTAGAGGTGATTGTATTCATTGAAGTCAGCAATACAAGCAATTTTTGAGTATTACTTTTGTTTATTTGCTATTGATTCAGAAAGCTTTTGTTAAAATAATTAAGTGTTATTCCACAAACTTCTTAATTAAACTTTGATTCAAAGCAAGATTATTGATTTATACTCTGATAAATTCAAATCAGTTAGTCTTTGTTAATTAGTTTCAGATCCTGACAGTTTGATCTCTGACCTTTATGGAATTTTTACAGGCCGGGGACCATACCCATAATTTATAAATGTTTTAGGATTGAAATATGTTTGTTGTTTTTTTTTGTGTTGTGTTATTGAATCATGGTAACTACATATGTCAACTTTTATCATAAGTTTTTCTTATACCATGTTGTAGTTCATTACGATGGCATACGAGCATACTCAAAATATAAATCAATCGCCTAATATGTCATTGCCGTTGACTCGGGTGTCAAGTTCGATGTCTCATGTTGTTACACCTACTTCGTCGACTTTGACCCAGAATCCATCTTCACCACCGTGTAATCTACAATGTTTGAGTACCACCCTCAGTGTTCCTCCTGATTTTGTGCATTATACGCAACAATCAAAAACTTTAGTGTATTTTGCTCTACTACGAGTTTGTCAAATTCCATGTGTCAGTTTCGTATATCCAGTTCATATTCTTTCAACCAATGTTCATCTTCATCCACACATAACCATTGACCGTTGAACGACATAACGAATTGCGTTTCTATTGCGGGTCAACTGCAACCCTCGGTTTTTCCTTCTATACAACAACGTACAATGTCTTATTCTGTGGTTGTTGAAGGTAGACCACCTTTAAGAACGCATTCGCTTAATAGTGTGTCTAATCAATCGGGAAATTCTTCGCACCAACTTCTCAACATGTCGACTAATCAAATGGTCCAGCCTGCATGACGTCCCGGAAGACCTCGACGAACACGCAACGTTTCATCTGTTGATCGCAGTGTTGTACCTTGTGCGTCTTAAGTCTTATCTGAAAGTACGAACACATTGCCTACAACAAATGTTGCTAGCACACTTTCAGGTTAGTTTCTATCCTTTAATCCCTATTACATATGACCAACTAAAATTGTGTGTTACTATGTTTATGTGTATGGTTTCGTATTTGTATAACCACTACAACCAAATGAACCTAAAGCAACATGGGAAGTGTTGTGTCAGGCCTTAAAAGTGTTGCTATAGGCCTAATGCGACACTTTATGTAGTGTCACCTTAGCCAACGTCGCCTTAGGTCTAAAGCGACACTTTCACTAGATAATGCAACACTTTTCAAAAGTGTTGCCATTATTTTATAAATGCAACACTTTTTAAATGCAGCATTTTTTATATTCTAAAGCAACACTTTTTAATGTGTTGTCATTATTTTATAAATGCAACACTTTCTAAATGCTACATTTTTTATACTCTAAAGCGACACATTTAATTTATTGTTACCAACTTATAGCAACACTTTATTTATCAAATGCAACACTTATTAAATATTGTCATTATGTAAATGCAACACCATTATCAATCTATTGCAACACTTTATTATTGATTTAAATTACACAAATGCAATATTTTCTAGAAAAAAGAAACACATTCATTATTTTTTAAATTTAATGCAAATACAAATATTTATTTAATTACTCCGTGATAGTTTTTCAACTTACAATTCAATTTTAACAAAAATAATATTATTTCATAACATATCGATCAAAAAGTATTTCCAGAATATTAATGTCTACAACCAAAATAAAGATCATCAAATGTATAAGCGATACAACAAAAAAGTAAATTACAATCTTGGGAATGTATATTCAATTCATTTTCTTATAACTTCTTTCATACAAAACCGACGCTTATCATGCACAACTCTCCTTCTGTCGATCACTTTTCACAAAAAATCTGCCCAAAGTAGCAATCAACTTTCCTGAAACTGCATAATATGGCAACAAACTTTCAAATTAAGTAGGTTTTCGATGAAACTTTCACAACACCTTAAAAATATTCTAAAAACAACATTTCTATAAAAATATTACACTTCCCACAGTAAATTTGTATTTTTACCCGTTAAACTACAACTCTTTGCATAAAATATCAATAAACTTTCGTTTGACGTCCAATTTTAACGATACTTTTTGTAACGAGTCTAAAATCCTTTGAAAAGACCAAATATATAAACATATTTCATCATTCATTGATAAATTATACTTTTGGGCATTAAAGTACCAAAAGTTTGTTTAAAATAGCAATGAACTTTTATGTGATGTCGGATTTCGATGATTCTTTTTGCAACACATCCTAAATCCTTTAAAGACATCAAAATTATATAAATATTTCATCATTTATAGCTATTTCGTGATTCGGTATATTAAAGTCTCATTCATTCATTATTTGACTTTTAAAAGCCAAATAAGAGACTTTTGTTAACTTCATTAATTTTGAAAACTCTATTTACGTATTCTAACCATATTTAAAGTTTAGAATTACCTAAGAATAGAGAGTGTTACATCAGTGCTCGAATCCTTCCATATAAATGGATTGAAATTGCAATCTTTAGTTGTGAGGAGTTGATACCAAATTAAAAAAAGATAAATCGATAACAAAATCCATAGATAAGTCCCTCAAAACTGCAACTATTTATAAAACAATTATGAACTTAAAATGCAGCTATCTATATGTTTCTGGTTTTTCACAAAAAAATCTGCCCAGAATTGCAATCAACTTTGCTGAAATTGCATAAATGACAACAAACTTTCAAAGAAACCCGCTGATTCATGTTAATGCTGATAAAATAAGGAAAGGATTAATCACTAGTAGAGCTAAAAGATATGCAAAAATGATGAACTGCAACACACAAGCATTATTTATTAAATATATAGCTAAAAGATATACCAAAACGGATTGTAGATCAACCATACACGAGAGCAATCGAACAACTCCCAAACAATCAAAAACATCAAATCAGCAAACGTATTGCACGTCGTCCACTTCCACTTACAAACACATCAAACATCACAAATTTTGAAAAAAAACATATGAAGTCTCGAAAATGTGAAACGGGACCAACCTTTGATGACCGGTAGATTGATTCAAAGTTCAAAATATAAAGGCAGCTACTCTGATAATAAAAAACACCAGATCAACAAACCGATTCAAATAATTACAAACATTGGAAAATAAAGAAAAAAGAGGGAGAGACGAAATTCGGAAATGCTAACAGGAAACAAAGACAAGACCAATTCAAATAATTAAAAACATGAAATGAACAGACCTAACAAACGTCAACTTCCAAAATACGAATCGAAAACATGAACTAACCTTCAGCGACTGCAATGGAAGAAGTCATGGTTGAATCTTCAAACATCAGCACAAACCTTGCTCCAAGTGCTTCACCACCGATGATTTCTATAAAAAATACAAATAAGTTAACATTCAGGAAACTAAGTACATGATGCAAAAAAATTGCAACAGTCAGCTCACAACATCACTCAACATACTTAGGACTAACAGTTTCAACAAACTACAATAAAAGGTCAAGTGGAAATTTTGGACAATAGTTATTTCTAGATGATTACTTCCATAACCTTGATAGTTAATTATTAATACTTTGGCCTGAGATAATTACTATTCTTAAATAGGTACATACGTTAATATAAGGTTTTGACTGCTGGTTAAATATTTGAACATTCCTCAATAATGATAATCTTGTGTGGGCCAAACAAAATGTAACCATTATTTCAGAACAATTACTTATAGGCAAATAAAGAGAAGATTATGCTTATTCACTTTTTGTCAAAAGGGAAAACTTCTCATTTGTTTGGGGACCAAGAGACTTGAAGAAAATTATCAGGTAATGTTACTCATTACAGAGTGTGTGTCTTAACTTTAAGTAATAGCTGCAACAATACATACATATATGAAAGCAACAACAGCCCTTAACAAACAAATGTATCATTTAGATAAGGAACACACTAATTAGTATGTCCATAAGCCTCAATATCCATCATAAAATTATACAAATAATCACATATATTGAAGTTATAATAATAAGAAGAATTTAATAACAGAGTGGACAGACAAATATGGTTACTGCTTGGGCATGCATTTGTGTGTGAATTAGGACTAGAAATATGTATTTAATTCACAAAAAAAGATTGTGAATGGTGTAGCCTCTTTGGGTGATCAAATAGCATACCTGAAACTAGCAACTTGATCAAAGGCGGTGTGGCTGTGATGGCACCAACAAATTGACCAAAGGCGGTATGGCACCAACAGCTATGATGGCAAGTTTGTTTTCGTCCACCACCGACGAGCTAAAAAGGGTTGCAGCTGCATTTTCTCAGGCCTCCATGTTTCCATTCTTCAAGACGTCTACTATTGCGATTAATTCTTTATCTCAACGGTGATAGAGACACTTTATTGCTCTGCACAGAAGAAAAAGATAGGACAAAAAAGGTCCACTAGTTTAATATGAATCATTTAAAACTTGCCAAGCATATGATAATTCAAAGATATTCCACCAACTGCAATAAACATTTAACGAAACTAAAATGAGATGATAACAACAATCAACAAACTAAAATCTATGTACAAAAAAACTTCATAATAAAGCACCAAAACATAAAGAGATAATGTTTTAAAGAGGTCAAGTAGTTAAAGATCACAACTTTTGTCTTCTGTCTTGCACTACTTTGATGGTGTTTGCTAATTTAGTTACGTGTGTCAGGGCGGTGATGACCGTGATTGGATTTATTGGTTTTTGGTTGAGACTTTGTGTGCGCGTCATGTTGTTGTTGATATCAAAGTGGATAAATACAATATGGTCCCGCACTGCATTCTTTGATTTACTGTTGCTCGGTTTCATGGTGACTATGAATCTATTGTGGCCATTCATTCAACCCAGTCATCTTTTTTATCACCGCTTGCATCTGTGCCAACTGTCAGCTCTAATGAAGAAGTCACTTCAAAAGATTGTTCTACTGTAACAGAATGTGACTTACATCATCATAGTGCATCAAATGATTGCACGTCTATGGGACCGACTAGATTGGACACCAAATCAACTTCTGCCTCATCACAACCTTCTATCGATGAATCAGTCCTACATCATCAGCCGACGTTCTCTTCCGACATTCCATGAGACATTTGTTCCTGTCGTCATTTATTTACATCGTTAACATTGGATTTCATTATGTACGATGAATGATTACGTGCTATTTAACTTGTATGATTTTAATCATTTTGCAAATTTGTTTTTTCTTGTAACATTATATGTTTGTTTTTAATAGTAATTTTAATATTTCTGTGATATCAAATATTTTTGGTTTTATATGTATTCATAGTACTGTCATACTGGTGGCATGTGTCATGTTATCGTACAATCGTGCTCATGTTTTTGAATGTCGTTATCATGTTATTGTATAAACATGTTAATGTTTTCGTGTCTCACTAAGTTTACTTATTCTGATGTTAGATTTATAAGACTCATTTAGAATTATATTTGTTTGTTGTTACTAACTTATTATCTTTTATTAACATTTTCGTAAAGTCATAAGTGTTACTATTCACAATTTCATGTAACGTTTTGTGTTTTGATAATGGTGGATCTTTGGACGGTAGATGTTTTTTCATCTCTCACTCATCCTCATGCATGTTGGAATATTACTGCTGTTCGAATAGACTTGGTGTGGAAAGATGATGTTAATGAGCGATTAATATTAATTTGCAAACATACTTTTTCATATGAATGTTAGGTTATAATATTATAAGTTGATTGCGTAACTGGACCACAAATATATTGTGTGACAGAGAGAGATAGAGAGAGAGAGAGAGAGAGAGAGAGAGAGAAAATGGCAGCGGTTATCCCATTTGCTTTTATGCACCTTCACAGTTGTCGGTCATAGACGGGTGGTGTTTTCTCTTCGCATCATTTCAAAATTGAAGGAACATGTTATCAATTTCCAAGATTTTTATCGTTTGATCTGTTACAAGCTGAGTGGTACTTACTTTTTAATAAGAAGACAACAATTGCACCTGTTACAGTTTCTATCGATCGCATGGTCCCTTTATATTCATTAGTACCATCGTTAAAAAGTCTTGTGCATAAACTGACGAGTTCACGACTATTGATCGGTACGTCCATATTACTTAATACGGACTCTGTGTGTTGTTTGTTACTTAGTCATGTAATGTGCTGTTGGTTTACTTTTTTAATCCCTCATTTACATTGTATTAGATGTTGTTGGAAAAATTGTATTTGGTCGTCGAATTAATGCTTCATATACTTACATGATGACGTAAGTTGACATATTTTTTTGTGTACGTTGTGTTATTATATGTGAGATGTTTACTAAACAATATTATGTTAAGTTAAAGTTGTATGACACGCCAGATACAAAGCATTTTAAATTTTATCGTTCTATCCTAGCAAGGTCTATCATATATGTTTCATGCGTTACTCTGACGCATTTTGATCCAAGTATGTTATAATAAAATTTGATTACCTTCATTTTTTTGTATGTGTTGTTTCAAATTTCTATTTTTCTTATTTTGTTTTACATGATTGTCATGCTATTTTCTACGGATATGACGAAGATAGTTATCAAACTTGTGATACCTGAAGCAGAGAACATTAGAAGATTGCTACTGTGTTGATGCTTTATCAATATTTCATAGTTTCCTTGCTTGGTTACGTTATGTTATTTGGAATTATAATGTCTTATTAGTTGTTGTTTCCTGTGTGGACAGTATTTGGTATGTTATATGCTTCGAATGGTTGTAACTCGTAATTCTTCGAAAATTTGAACAATGGAATAAAATATAACATTATCTCGTGCACCGCACGGGTATTACACCCATTCTATAAAAACGAGGAATGAGTTATAAAAATATGTTTTTCTCTAACTTGATGAATGTTCGGTTGACAATATTTGACCTTATCATTAAATGAACTTGTGTGTGTTGTGTATTCTTTAAAAATGAATGTAACAGAAACAAATATCATAAATGATTATTGGTCATTGGTTGTTTGATAAAGTAGTTTCACGATTACTAATCCAACTATTAAAAAGGTAGTACCATGTGCACCGCACGAGTATTACACTAGTTGTATATTTGAAACACCCATTTCAACATAATATAATAATTAATGGGATTATATTAGATTAAACATAATTAATCTGGTTTTAAAGAAAATCGGGCATGACCCGTTCGCACGGAGTCCATAACCCGGTTTGATTATAAACCAGAACTTGGGACATAAAGTAAATTTACAAGATACTTTCACTAAATTACAATATCTAACATTAACCCAAATGACATTATATGTTTATATATACACATGTCAAGCATAATGATAGACAACTACCCAAAAACTTCCCAATTGCATAAGCACTAGCTTTACCAAAGTTAAGGTTTCAGAAGCGGTCCGGTTAAACTCTAGGACTAGAACCGGCAATCACCTTGCCTTTTCTAAGACCTCCTATAATACATGAAATATGAGGGGTTAGCAAATAAAATTTGCTAAGACAGTTACTAGATCAATATGGAGTGCAAAACATACAACATGTAATAATATTAAAAATGACTATGAAATGACAAGTGCAATATCTTTTAATAAAAATGGTGTGGGCATAGCCCATTAAGATGCATAGGTCGCGAGCATAGCCCTTTAACCCACCGTTACCAGCCGGATTAGAACCAAAGTCTGTGCAACCACAACCGGCGCCAGAAGTCCATCCACCTACTCCGTAAGCTTCCAGAAGTAGGAATTCATACGCACAAACAGAAAGTAATGTGCTTGATAATAATAATGATAAAGTGGATGCCCAGTGAGGCCAATGAAATGAGCATAGCTCAAAATGGGTTAATTAAATGTAACCATGTGAAGCATTAAATGAATGATCAACAAATGTGGCATGGAAGTCAATGTATGTAAGTGGAGGTATCAAATAAGGTTTTCTGGCCATAGGCCATGATCAAAGAATAAATTGCCAACTAGGGCAGGATGCCATATAAAATGATACTGAGTATATATGCACAATGTCATAATTAAAAGAACATGAAAATATGTATGCAACACACATATCAATACTAGAACTCACAAAAATAGGCTAAGAATAGCTTTTAAGTCGCAACATGGCCAATAAGTCTCTTAACGCCCCGAACCGATAACGAGGCACTCCTTTCAGCTCCAAACCTATCAAATAATGATATTCAAAGCATTTATAAGCTTATAGTAGTATATCAAAAGGTTTGGGAGTCCTTTGAATTGTTTAAGCATTTTCGGTTTAAGTTTCTGAATTTATCGACATCGTTGCGTTTCTTATTGAGTTTTATGGCCATCAGGTAGTATTAGATGATAATTTACGTGTTATATAAGTATAGAATGATCCCATGATGTTATACCATCATTGTAGGGCTTAAAACAAGTGTTTTGGGTGTTTAGGGGCTCTACTCGATGAGTCAGAAGGGTGACTCGACGAGTCAAAACTCACTGGAACTGATTTTATGCAAATTCTGATATCGACTCGTCGATTCAACGGGTTGACTCATCGAATCACCACTGCAATCAGCCTAGAATGACGTTTTTCATCCCCTGCTCGTATCCTTTCCGTTCCAAACTCCTTTTTGCGATACCAAAACACCTCCAAACATGTTTTTATGCCATACTGACCACTATGAACATATATAAACATTGGCTTGCTTCAATTCCTCAAGAAATCAAGTATTTTTACTAACCAAATTCTTGGATTTAATCCAAGAATTTCCAGCTCAAGTTTTATGAGTTTTATTCATTTTCTAGTCTTTACAAGTCCAGAGACCTCCATAAAATTACTTATTTATCATTGGCTATGTCTATCTCATCATATTTCTAACTTTTCTAAAATTTGTCATAATGATGGTTAGAAGAAGATGATGAGATTGGGTGTACACACCTACTATTAAATGGAGGAGAAATCATATCTTGAGTCTTATGAATTCAATTTGCACAACAATTTAGCCTCCTAATGAGCTTTTTGGCCAGAGATTTCTCAGCCCTAAGTTTGTTCTTGAAAGGAAATATGTGCAGGAAAGTGAAGGCAAAGGAAATGAGAAAAAGGAGGTCACGATTGGGGAATGTAGTAAACCTTCAGTTGGCCAAAAGTTTACACCACCCCCCCCCCCCCTCCCCTGTAGTTCTATATTCCTGATTTTAGCTACCACTCCTCTCATTTCTCACATTCTTATTATCATATTAATATTAGTATGCTTAAAACACTTGTACCATTAGCTTCAAGGACTAGTACATAAGGGTATGGATTGCCAAATTACAAGGCCTTGAGTGTATAGTACAAGTAATTAAAGCTTGTGACCAAAACTTTAAGTTTAATCACAATCAAACATAAAGGTACCATTTATTTAGCGATTTATTGGGAAGCATTAGGCTCTTGTACACAAGGCTTAAATGTCTTGTACTTATGTATAAAATTTTCAAGTTACAAGGTTTAAGCACGTGGTACAAGTAAGCAAAGCATACGGCTAATAATCTTATAATAATATTTAATTGCAAATCATTTGGAAATTTAATAGATTGAATTAGTACATTTATTATGAGGGTATTATAACAAGGGACGAGTTAAACTGGCTCGAATATATATATATATATATATATATATATATATATATATATATATATATATATATATATATATATATATATATATATATATATATATATATATATATGTATGTATGTATGTATGTATGTATGTATGTATGTATGTATGTATGTATGTATGTATGTATGTATGTATGTATGTATGTATGTATGTATGTATGTATGTATGTATGTAAGTCCAGTTTATCCATTTATAGCTTCATAAATTGACGTTAATATACATATAGTAACCCTCAATTTGCCAAAAGTTTACACCACCCCCCTTGTAGTTCTATATTCCTGACTTTAGCCACCACTCCTCTCATTTCTCACATTATTATTATCATATTAATACAAGTATGCTTAACACACTTGTACCATTAGCTTCAAGGACTAGTCTATAAGGGTATGGATTGCCAAATTACAAGGCCTTGAATGTATAGTACAAGTAGTTAAAGCTTGTGACCAAAACTTTAATTTTAATCACAATTAAACATAAAGGTAAAATTCATTTAGTATTTTATTGGGAAGCTTTAGGCTCTTGTACACAAGGCTTAAATGTCTTGTACTTATGTATAAAATTTTCAAGCAACAAGGTTTAAGCACGTGGTACAAGTAAGCAAAGGATACAACTAATAATCTTATAATAATTATAATTAAAATATTTAAATCGCAATTCACTTGGAAATTTAATAGATTGAATTACTACCTTTATTATGAGGGTATTATAACAAGGTACGAGTTAAACTGGCTCGAATATATATAAAAGTCCAATATCCATTTATAGATTCGTAAATTGACGTTAATATACATATTCTCTTTAAATGATTAAAAAAATAAATTCTTACACTTCGATTAACATAATTAATTTACTAAATTATCGGTGAAGTGTATGCTTAGTAGTTTAATTATTATATTAAATTTTGAGGATGTTACAACTCCTCCCCCCTAGAAAAGGATTCCGCCCACGGAATCAATCCAAAGTTTTCAAGAGGCTTTTAATAAATACTTAGTATCTCTATTACGTGCCATCATAAGTAGGCTATGTCCAGCTAGTACCATCGGATCACCCGACCCAGACATATAAATAGCAACATTGCTATATAAGTATCGGGGTTTAATAACCCATTAATAGCATATTAGTGACATAGTCACTATCACTATTTCGATAACGATCTGTTATATCAAATTTATTTGAAGGTTCACTTCTTACATACTTCGTATGCATGAAATTTTAAATCCCTAGCAATATTCAGTTCATTTCAGGATTGCTATTCATATTAAGGATATATTTTCGTGTTAACTATAATATCCCTTCATTTGGGAAACAATCAGGTGTGGTACTCTTGTTCTTGAATTAAATTTCAGTGACCCTCATAATGAGACACACTTTATATGTTCCTTTCTCATCGAACCTTTTTTCATCATAGGTTCATTATATGGTCAAGTATATAATACTTTGTTAGTTTCCAATTTAATTAACTACTTGTTTAACTTATATGAATAGGTTCAACTTATTATTAACGACAACTTTATCCTTATTTAATTAGTATTTGATATCGGTTTTGACTCGGAGGCATCACATTTCATCCCTGACCACCAATATGTGGCTTAATATCACGACACCTTTTAATTATCATCGGATGATAAGCATGCTTGATACTACAAGTTTCTTTAGTAGCATATTACGGAAACCGCCAAACTTAAGGACCTATATGCGATAATTAAACGATATCAATTTTTGGAAATTACCAGAAAGAAGACAAGCTCAACTAATGAGACACTCATATTTAAGTGCAGATTAGATATTTCAGCCAATCTCCGAAATTTCTCATTTCAGTTGCATTAACAGCAATCGTCATGAACAAATAGCCTCCATTTTAAGGGATGTGTAGGTACTCTCTCCTCGGAGGTGATATGGCCAAGAATTTGACCTATTTAAATTTAGGTTCGACACTTAGCAAAATTGTATTTAAAATATTTGACACTAATCATGATAATTATGTGAGGTTATGTATGTATGTATGTATACATTTAAGTTTATGAAGTTTGGTTTGAAATTTGTATCTAAAAGTCGCATTTAGAAAGCTCTACAAAAAGCTTCTCTTACGAAGTATATTCAACATCTCACGGGGATGCATAGTATATTCAGATTCAATCTTTGAATAAATTAGGATATTATCGATGAAACGATAACTGATTTATCCAACATAGGTCGGCATATTAGGGTCATCAGATCCATGAATGCAGCTGGGCATTCGTGAGTCTAAGCAGCATTACCAAGAACTCATAATGACCATTTCGAGTATGAAATGAGGTCTTTGGTACACCTCCTCACGGATCTTTAGTTGATGGTATTCAATTCGCAGATCGATGTCTAAGAAATATGAATCACCTTGCGATTGATCAAATAGATCATTAACATATGGAAAAAGATACTTATTTTGGACCATTGCCCTATCGAGTACAAAGTAAGCTATGCACATTCACAGGTGCCGCCCTCTTTTTAACAATTAGAAACAGAGCACCCCAAGACGAGGAACTCGGTTCAATGAATCCCTTATCCCACAGTCTTTAACCGACTTTACGATACATAATTTGGGATTCAACTTTTGGAATTCTTTTAAACTATTAACAAGTAATGAATCCTTACCTAAACCATATAATACTTTAGTCATATAAAATGTTATCAACATTAATAAAACTCTTATTGAATCCTAATTTGGACTAGTAATAGAGTTATTATAACTTAATTTGAGGGTACAAGACCTCCCATACTTCTCATATATGTATGTAACTTCTATCTCAATATATTTGTACTAATTATTGATCATTTGGATTTCGAGATATTTCATTACTTGTATAATTAGCATAAAATTGTAATTCCATAACTCTTCCCCACAAGGGACTTCTCTTTTAATATCATAGTCATGGGTGTGCATTTTACCCTTTTTATAATTCTTTTTCACATTCTCAACATACATCGACCTTTAGGTCTTACAACCTATTCTGGTTTGTATAAAAGATATGTATATTTGGAATTTCCATCATTTACTTCAATATATTATCCTTCTAATTGTTACATACTTGCCAACACTTAGTGCAAGTATGAGTTACTTGTATGTAATATCATTACTTCATTTATGGAATTCATAATAGTTATTACCAACTATTTTCTTACTGTTTTTAAAAGAAGCTACGGGGAGAACAACTCACCTGTCGCCTATTTCCCGAAGAGGGTCACGTTTGTAACGTATTACAGCGACAATTACTACACAGTAGCATTCATTATCACTTCAACCCAAGTTGTAAACTTAGGTTATTATGGCCATAGTGTCTTTGGAAAAATAATTCCAAATTAATTTGAGGTATATATTATACTTTACTTGTTCTCCATATCTATAGATGGATTCAGTCATCATCATATAATTCAATCAAGGAGTTATAGAGACTTATTGCTAATTAATAGCATCCAATATGCTTTCGAAACACACCATTATTATCGGTGCTTATAACCTTTAATATACAAGGTATTCAAATTTATCACTTGAAAATCAATATCACGAGGCATTGGTAATACCTTTATGGGTCATTTTTCAATATACGCTTTTTCTCATAATCAGTACCAACCCCATATTTGGATTGGGTTCAAAATGTCCAGCCATCAAGTTGTACAACATTAAGCGTATGTACACGCGTTAATTATACAATAACATTTTCATTAACTTAAACCTGTACCCGTCCTAGGCCAAATCATAACTTGACCCATGTCATAATAGTGTTGCCTACGCGGCCAATATAAGCAACTGAAACCGAGATCATAGTAGAGCATCATCCACTATACTCATGCAATGAACATCGGCTCCGATACCAAATTGAAATACCAATTTCAACATTATATAATAATTAATGGGATTATATTAGATTAAACATAATTAACCTGGTTTTAAAGAAAATCTGACATGACCCGTTCGCACGGAGTCCATAACCCTGTTTGATTATAAACGAGAACTTGGGACATAAAGTATATTTACAAGATACCTTCACTAAATTACAATATCTAACATTAACCCAAAAGACATTGTATGTTTATATATACACATGTCAAGCATAATGGTAGACAATTACCCAAAACTTCCCAATTGCATAAGCACTAGCTTTACCAAAGTTAAGGCTTCAGAAACGGTACGTTTAAACTCTAAGATCAGAGCCGACAATCACCTTGCCTTTTCTAACACCTCCTGTAATACATGAAATGTGAGGGGTTAGCAAATAAAATTTGCTAAGTGAGTTACTAGATCGATATGGAGTGCAAAACATACAACATGTAATAATATTAAAAATGATTATGAAATGACAAGTGCAATATCTTTTAATAAAAATGGTGTGGGCATAGCCCACTAAGATGCATAGGTCGCGAGCATAGCCTGTTAACCCGCCGTTGCCATCCGGATTAGAACTGAGTGCAACTCCAACCGGTGCCCGAAGTCCGTCCGGCCACCTACTCCGTAAGCTTCCGGAAGTTGGAATTTATACGCACAAACACAAAGTAAGGCGCGTGATAATAATAATGATAACCTGGACGTCCAGTGAGGCCAATGAAATGAGCATAGCTCACAATGGGTTATTTAAATGTAACCATATGAAGCATGAAATGAATGATCATCAAATGTGGCTTGGAAGTCAATGCATGTAAGTGGAGGTATCAACTAAGGGTTTCTGGCCATAGGCCATGATCAAATAATAAACTGCCAACTAGGGTATGATGCCATATAAAATGATGCTCAGTAGATATGCACAATGTCATAATAAAATAATATGCAAATATGTATGCAACACACATATCAATACTAGAACTCACAGAAATAGGCTAAGAATAGCCTTTAAGTCGCAATATAGTCAATAAGTCTCTTAATGACCCGAACCGATAACAGGCACTTCTTTCAGATCCAAACATATCAAATAATGATATTCAAAGCATTTATAAGCTTATAGTAGTATATAATAAGGTTTGGGAGTTATTTGAAGTGTTTAAGCGTTTTCGGTTTAAGTTTCCGAATTTACCGGCACTGTTGCGTTTCTTATTGAGTTTTATGGCTTCCAGGTAGTATTTAATGATAATTTATGTGTTATATAAGTATAGAACGATCCCGTGATGTTATAGCATCATTATAGGGCTTAAAACAAGTGTTTTGGATGTTCAGGGGCTCCACTCGACGAGTCAAAACTCACTGAAGCTGATTTTATGCAAATTCTGATATTGACTCGTCGATTCAATGGGGTGACTGCATTCAGCCCAGAATGACGTTTTTCATCCCCTGCTCATATCCTTTCCGTTCGAAACTCATTTTTACCATACCAAAACACCTCCAATATGTGCAGGAAAGTGAAGGTAAAGGAAATGAGAAATAGGAGGTCACGATTAGGGAATTTAGTAAACCCTCATTTACCAAAAGTTTACACCACCCCCTTGTAGATCTATATTCCTGATTTTAGCCACCACTACTCTCATTTCTCACATTCTTATTATCATATTAATACAAGTATGTTTAAAATACTTGTACCATTAGCTTCAACTCTTCAAGAACTAGTACATAAGGGTATAGATTGCCAAATTACAAGGCCTTGAGTGTATTGTACAAGTAGTTTATAGATTGTGACCAAAACTTTAATTTTAATGACAATCAAAAATGAAGGTACAATTCATTTAGCATTTTATTGGGAAGCTTTAGGCTCTTGTATACAAGGCTTAAATGTCTTGTACTTATGTATAAAATTTTCAAGTAACAAGGTTTAAGCACGTGGTACAAGTAAGCAAAGCATACGACTAATAATCTTATAATATTTATAATTAAAATATTTTAATGGCAATTTAGTTGGAAATTTAATAAATTGAATTAGTACCTTTATTATGAGGGTATTATAACAAGGTACGAGTTAAACTGGCTCGAATATATATAAGTCCAGTTTATCCATTTATAGCTTCGTAAATTGACGTTAATATACATATTCTCTTTAAATGATTAAAAATAAATTCTTACACATCGATTAACATAATTAATTTACTAAATTATCGGTGAAGTGTATGCTTAGTAGTTTAATTATTATATTAAATTTTAGGATGTTACAATTTGCGAACCTCTCCATTGTATTGTGTACATTGGATGAGTTAGTAGTGTAACACATTCAATTATCCATTTATCATTGGTAAAATGTTATCCCTGGCGTCTAAATATACAGATGTTACTTAGTGACTTCTTTTGAAGAAACATTTTGATATAACATATCACATATCGTTAGGCTTAACAAATGTGCTTTATTGACTACCTTTGATAAAAACTTCATATTTTTACATACCTATTTGGTAAGGAAACCTCAGTAATAAGGTAACAAGTTAATTAGGCTTATTGTTTCAGAGATATTTTGTCTGTTGACATAGGAAATACAAAAAAACATTAATGATACATCTCTAGTATCATATGTAACACTATTATTAGAATATATTAACAACCTAAATATATGAGTTCAATACTACTAACAAATTAGCAGCATTGAAATGGGGGACTACCATGGTATGGTACCACACTTAATGTCATGACAAACATCATTCGATGTAAAATTCAATTTGATTCGATATCTCATATTATTTTAGATTATTATATCACAGGTTTTATATAATAAAAGATTATATGATTCTAACAAACAAAACAATGGAAACCTTGTTCACCCCTTATTGCACGACATCATCTTCACAGCTAACACATAATGTTCAGACGTACCCTTTTGAACTAACTTTATTAATTTGTGAATATAGAACGAACAATGGTTCCTTATTTATGTTACCTCCTGGTCAAAGAAAATCTCTTGAGGAGAAACACCTTTATTCTCTTCCCTACGAGTGTGTTAGCTTTTGATCATAAGGAATCCTCTAGTGAAGACAGAGCTTTTGTCTCATTCACTCTATGTTAATATCTCATTCGCCCTCTATATCAATGAGCACCTTCCATCAGGAAGTCCGCTCCCCCTATTTAATAAGCACCCTCCATCAGGAGTTTGCTACCCTTACTTAACGAGCACCTTTCAGGAAGCCCGCTCCTCTTATTTATTGAGCACCCTCCATTAGGAGTTCGCTCCCCTCACTTATGGAGCATCCTGTAGCAACTGTCAATTTTGCGTTTCAGGTTAGCCACAGACCCATCTATTCAAGTTACCTTTTCATTACCCAATTGATTTCTTAGACTTAGAAATAGAAACATAAGTTGCAAACAATTAAGAAATTTCGTTAATTTGCTTAGTTTTCTGCGTTCGGCGCAGAATTTTCTGATAATTTTCATACAATGCCAGAAAATATAATTAATGGATAGAAATAACAAGCTAATAATGATTCAAAAATACAAAGACACATAATGTTGAATTCACTTAGTAATTAAAGCAAAAATAAGTAACAAAGTTAATCAAAGATTTGAAGAAAGACATCCGTATTGTGCCAATTTAACTAAAATAGCAACAAACTTATAAAAGTTTACATAAATAATAATAAATAAGAGAAACATAAATTTGAAACATAAAAATTTTATAAATATAAATTGCACATGCTAAAAAGTTACTTATGTCACAAACTAGTAAGAAAATGAGCATAAACTTTACTCTTTATGTACAAACAAGCAACCAACTCTTAAATACATATATTTACAACTTTATAAGAAAATAAATAAATAAATAAATCTGAATATCACCCTTTAAGGTCCAGCCAAAAAAAAAGAAAGAAAAGAAAAAGAAAAAGTGTGATTTTTTCTATAAAAATCACTTCAACACTCCATCTCTTCATCATTCTCATTCCACTCATTCTCTCTCTTGTTTCTCTCACTAAAACTCAGATTTTTTCTCTCAAAAATCAGCAGAAAATTCAGCCATTAACATATTCATTTGAACTCTTCAAGTGTGAATCAAAAGGTACAAACATGTGTTCATGCATCTAGCATGAACACTACACTCAAACTTCATCTTTTTACAAGTTTTCTTGTTATTTCTCCTACTTTTTCTTTCATTTTTCTTCAAGAACGATTTTGTTACTTGATGTTTGTAGATTAACCATCAACACATGTTAAATGTTGTAAAAGATGGTAATCCATGATCAAACCTAAGTCAAAAAACAAGAAAGCTCTTGAAAAGCTCAAAAATGGGCATGCATGGTAGCTTTATGGTTCAAACACTAAAAATCCCATACTCTTTTGAGTTAATTATGGGGTAAATGTGTTTTGAAGATACCTAACACCATTGCATGTTGAAAACTTGAGTTTAATCATCAATAAAATCGGATTCGTAAGCATGCACATCAAGTTTTGTCAATAACTTGTATGCTGTTTGCTTGAAGATTTATGAGCAGATTATGACCCAACTTCAAATGGTCATAACGTGTTCATTCTTGACCCAAATGGGGTGATTCTTCTTCTGAAATTTAAGTTTATGAGTTAACTAACTAACCCAAGTAGTCTCATTCAAAAATAATGTGTATTCTGTTCTACACGAATTTTTAAAAACAAGTATACAGAATCATAAATCTGGACAGAAAGTTGGGTTGACTTTAAAACACCATATCTCACACATGCAAGCTTAGATTTAGTTGATTCTTTTTCTGGAAGCTAGTTTTATGGGTTAACTTTTGAACCCAAGTGGAATCATTCAAAATGATTAAGTTTATAGTCTCCTACTGTCCAAACAAGAAAGGTGTGCAGACAGCACAACCTTCTGGACACATATTTTTGTACGAATTTTTAAAACTACTAAATCTTCTTAATAAATTCTGCAATAATTATACAAAACATATAAGACATGGAAATTAAACCTGTATACTTTTCAGATCCAGAACGTGGCTAAAAGTTTAACTTTTTAGATCTCTAAAGTATACCCAAAAATCTGTCCAGAAAAGTAAATATTCTTGTTTTGTCTTTACATGTATTAATCATTGCACCTTTTGTTATAATGTAAGACAAACCCAAATTATTCTATTATATCCATATTGGTTATATAATAGATGTTTTACTTATAAGTTACGAAAATCATCACATGTTATGTTACAAACAAAGGATCAAAATCAAAATAGTTAATTCTAACAACATTTGGCAATTGAATAGATTTATTAGAAATTAGACTTAAACATGCCTATTTAGACAAGAAACTTACCTAGAATCGTTTGCGTATTTTAGGAGGTAACTGGTGATTACATTCGAAGCTCGATTCAATCACATTGGACTATTGTGAGTATTCACGGCCCCCTTTTTACTATATTACGTTTTGGGGTGAAAAGCATGTTACTATTCATTTGAACTCTTAATGCACTTTCAAACTCGTTTATGACAATGCATGCAAACACTTGTTATACAAACTTGTCATACATACAAACATGATTATGCAAAGCAAACAAACTCTTGTTATACAAGCGTGATACATTTTATGCAATATGGTTGTTCTTACCAAACTTGATACATATGAACTCATACATTCGTTCATTCATTTTGGCACATTGGTACGGATACAATTGTAGTCTTGTATGAGTGACAAACTAAACATTATGTAAGTCCACACGACAAACACACTACTCAGTTAACTCATTTTGATGAGCCAGATGATTCTTATGGATATCGATATTTGGTTGACCACCCACTCATGATGTACTAGTGAGTGCATAATTATCATACTTACATTTATGTGATTTCACATCGTGGCATTCAAGTCAACATTCTAGGTTTGAGTAGTGGCTCATTACATATACATTGTCTACAACATTACCATGTGCTACAAAGACAAACATTTAACAACCATGACATATTGCAAATACATTGCGTTTTGAAATTGCTTATTTCATACAAAACCCGTGAACTCACCAACTATTTTATAGTTGACCCGTTTTTATGACATGCTTTTCAGGAAAGTAATCATAAGTGGTACGTTGAAGCGTGATTGCATTCAAGTCGTGTGTTCATGAAGATTTTAATTTATTTGCAAATCAAACGCTATTACTTATGTTTTTGGGTTGTAATCTTTAAACATATTTACTTTTGATGTATGGTGGTTGCTTTTGGAAACAATTTTATTATGGTATGAATCTTGAGACTTTTGCAATGATCACATTCACCGTTACATCTCGTGTTTCCGCTTTAGCGGGGTGTGACAATCCTCCATCAAGACTTCGCCTCCTATATTCATTTGAGCACTCCCCATTAAGAGTTTGTCTCCTTTATTTCTTTAAGCACTCATTATCAGGAGTTTTCCCCTTGTTCATTAAGCACTCTCATAAGGAGTCATTGCCTTCCTGAACAGAACAGAGGTATAATGAAATTTTTTTGTCTTTTATCACTAACTAGATCATTTATCTATAAGGTTTAATCTTTTCACCTTTACTTTATGAAAACCGCTGACCACATTCATTTTATTTTAAAAAAAGGTTTGGTTGCACACACCCTCCTTTATAAATGGAATAATTACTCTTTTCTCTATGGGTGTTATATTTCAGGTGGATACGCATACCTTGCGGCGTCAATAAAGAAGATTGAGTACCACCATCCATGATTGATATTCCTAACATACCTCGAATGATACATTGGTGAAGTTTCAAATAGTGACAAACATTATTTTAACATCAACGAAGGTATAAGGTAATAACTAACTTGGATCAGTCTGAATGACCAATCACTTCGGACTAGGGGTACTTGTTTGTGTGGGTTATTTCCAACATGGGCTACACTTTGTAAAAGTATGGGCCTTGGGTTATTAAATAAAAACCCTATAATCCCATTCTTTCTCTATAAAGGAGAATCTAGTAAAGAGGGTTAGGGGATATTTCTTTGGAGCAAACAAGTGAGAGTAGAGACATGAGAGAGAAACTGCTCTCTACATACTCCATCCTTCATCATCTTCTTCTATTACCCCATGACCTTCCATATGCCATTGCAGTTGGCCCTCTACGTGCTACTACAGTTTACCTTTCCTATGCCACTTGAGTTCACCTTCTGCATCTGCTACTGCCTTCTTGGCAGCGACCTTCCACATGCGAAACTTTCCTTCCACATGTTGTTTTCGACCATATTTCTCTTTATTATACTTGTCTTTGGATTTATTATTATATAAACAACACTAACTAAGTAGATTCTGGGGCGCAAGCCCTAGGTCCACTTCTAACGTTTATTTGTTGTTTGTAGTGATTTATGTTGGCTCGGGAATACAAGGAACGACCTACCCCCTATAGCAAGATGCTCCCGATGGAAATACGCTCAAACAATCTCCTAAATCAATGTCAAAGAATGATTGTTACACTATTTCTAAAACTCTATATATTAAAATAAATAAATAAAAAGATTAATTCTTACAAAATATATGAACTTAAAATTAAGGAATACAAATATTAATTTTTGTAACATCATACCTAAATGTTTCACAAACCACCATTTACATACAAGCACCACCACACTTGTCATGTGATACACTATTTCACAACACAATTTAAGTTTTACAAAATGACCACCCTTTAAACATCCATAAGTTAACACTACAACACATATTTCTTACGTAAACTCATTGCTATACCAATTCAAGGACATAACCTTGATAATCACAATCCAACTCTTATTAAAGGACTTACCAAGATCAATGAGCTTAATAATTTAAGTACATTGAAAAATTACTGAGAACCAATGAAGAAGGCAAGCACTTGAGGTGTACACTTTCAGAAATGGGGACAATTATCATTCAAATGTGTTTAATGCAGTTTAGGTATTTCCTGTCCTACCACATCTTTTAGGACCTGAACAATTCAAATTTTTTAGGAGATTATCATAATTGGGGACTTGGGATGTACACTTTCAGAAATGGGGAGACTCAGTCTATTTGGGCACTGACAAAATGGGGTTCTTGGTATCGTAAGCTCACAAAGCACCATGTATCTCGTGTCACCTGTTGTCGTTTATCGGTCCAAAGTGCTTAATGCAATTCAGGTTTATTCTTTCTTACCACATCTTTTAGGAACCGAACAATTCAAATTTATTATTAATCACTATAACAAATTATATATTTTGATATGTAAGACCAGGCGTTAACAATGGGATTTTCTGATTGTATATACCAGGAAGCATGATATTTCCTTTCCTGCCACATCTTTTAGGACCTGATCAATTCAAATTTCTGCTCAATGATTGTAACAAATTATATATTTTGAGATTGCGTTAACAATGAGATTTTTATGATTGTATATACCAGGAAGCACAAAGATCGGCTAAAAAAAGCATATGGTGTATGCAAAGTTAACGAGAGAGTTAACAGGGCGGCGACCAACAGAACAGTCAATGTCGCTAGAATAGTTACCATAGAGGTAGTAAAGAAATAGATGCACCGCAAGACTAACAACGATGACCTTCCTACCCCTGTTCGGCTAAACTCAACAAAAATGTCCAATAATAATTGATCCTGAAAAATCAAATGCAAATCTTTCCAAGTCCTACATATGAACACCTCAAACTTTCTTAATTATCATCCCTTCATATGAATAGGATTCAAGATTTCAAGTATTAAAGCTAGTAATCTCATATGAAAATTAAAAAGGGTAGACATACAAAGCACTTTAAAGTGGCCAATATGCAACATTTCTTGTAGGAAACCTATATGTATCTACGATAGCAGTCTAATTATCATTGCCCCAAGCATTCTAAACAAAGAATAGAACTACTTGAACATCAGTTAAATCCCAAATATAATTGCATTTGCCCAAAGATTCAAATACAAGCAACACCCCCTTTGTGTCCCTCACCTGAGGGTCACCATTGCTTCGGACAAGACAACCCGGAGAGCTTTTGAAGCAATCATGGTGAACTGAAATGAATCATATCTATTTTTCTGGTGATGCCAATCAAAGCATAATGATGGCTGCAAGATTATTACTGAATGATCATACATAATTTGAGGTCATGATAATGTATTAGCACTAATTGGTACTTATTGTAATCAAGGAGTTATATAAATATTTTGGGATTAGAGGTTCTTATTACTTAGGTAATTTATAATCCATATAATATATTTAGGAATAAGCACTTACTTTCATAAATTAGTGAGGGTGGTTAAGTCTTTACCGACCACAAACCAAATACACATCATTCACCTTTCTTCAAGAACACATAAGAAACTAACTTCAAACATTTTTGACCGATTAAACAAGTTAATTCACAAAACTAATTAATTAGAATATAACTACTTAGTTATCCTTTTATATCAAACGAATTGACGACTACAAATTCCTAAATTTTTGACAATTAGCAATTGATAATTGACAATTAAAGTAAAAAATTTCAAAACCAACCAAGTAGGTAACATTTTTCATCAATTAACAACAATTTCGACAAAAAAAATAATAACATGTAGTGAAACACCCATACAACCATAATACATATTTAAGGGTAATTTAACAATAATTAATACATTAATACTTGCGGAATTAGGGTAGAATTTAAAATTTTTACAACTAATTCATCATAAGTGATGCATCCGAATAACAACTAATAAAATCTACAAGGTTACAAGTCATGATCCTGCAAACGAACAGTTTAGGCCAGGAAGTCGGCTACCTAAACTCATCGTGATAACCAAAGTATACTGTTAGTCTCGAGTCTACAATCTTCAATAATAAGGAAGAATATATGCTTCCTGCTCGATAGCTTAAAACCTGTAAATAAAGTTAACAACTAAAGGGTAAACAACAAAAGTTGTTTAGTGGATTCTAAGATTAATATAAATAACAATTACAAAATAATCATGTCTATCCAACACGTATTTCATATCAACCAAAATATAATGGCCAATGCCAAGTTAGAGTGGGATCACCTCATATTCATTGAGGACTATTGGTGTCCCACATCGAATAAACAATATATAAGATGTCCCCATCCGATGTCTATAGAATTTTCAAGATTAATCATTCACACAAATTCCACTTTCACCGCCATGCCCAGCCGAGTCAAGGTGAGGAATAATCACAATCTTTGGTATTCACTTCACCCATCAGGGCTAATTTGGCCATGGTAGGAAACCATCTCAATAATTCGGAATCCACCTCACCCATTCAGACTAATCTGGCCAAGGTAGGGATTCCATATGGTCATAGTAGCATGCTGTAACATTTAGTTATCATGACATGCAGGTGGCCCAGTACATCATCAAATACATACTACCAATGGCACTACAACACAAGTGTTGCCAAGACATGTCCAACGTGTCAGACTAGGCGGCCCAGTGCTATCCTCACATTCTGCAACACTTACCGGGGCTCCCAATCCGACCGTGCTTGCAGCCCAACGTGTTAGATCATCATCGCCTGTCACACATAGGCGGCCCGTTGCTGTCCTCACATGACCGATGCCCACAAAAACAATATGTAAGTGTATATGAAATTGGTCGTGTCCACCCCGATTAATCACGGGAGTGGTTTCCAACAAGTTACATACACACATACATACACAACCACATCTATCCCGAATTAGAACGGAAGTGATTTTCCAACAATAAATCAAGTACACTAGGCAAAACTTACAACGTGCACATTGGGCCTTTCACAATCCCACTAGACTGAGAATAAGCCCTGGAAATCCATATGAGTCCAACCAAATCCACAACCAAAGATGAGGTCCAAATAGCCTCCCTAGAATCTATAGTGGGTCATATGACCCTTTAAGGGTAGTCACCAGTGCGGTCTAACTAACCATTTAAGAGTGACCACGTGATCCAACTAACCGTTCACCATTAATGGTTCTAATATATCATCAAGCCGTTAAATAATCTCTAATAAGCCTACTGAAATTGTCCTTATCCACATCTTATAAGCAACTAAATTGTCACGATGAGTGACCCAATTTAAAACTCGAAATTATCATGCATTCATCTCAATGATTAACCATTACCACATAAATGACTTGTTTGGCCGGTGAGATCATCAATCATGTATCATCACATTTCAATTCATATTATTCATGCATATAAACATATAGGCATACCATATCAAATGCATGACATTAATTAGCATGTTACTGTGCCTGGTCACATATCATGTTATCAACAAAGGCATAAACAATAATTAACATGTAATCATTCTTCTACATTAGTCCTAGAACTCACACTGATTGGCTAATTATAGCCTCGACGTCTCAATTTGTCCCATAAATGCCCAAATACGGCAAAAGCTTCTTCGAATAAGCTTCAGCGATCCAATTTGCCTACATAAGGTTTACATAACAAATATATACGCCCCCAAAGTTTATTAAGTCCATAAAGTTCTCCGAATGTGAGTTCGAGTAACAACGTGAGAGTTTCGGGTCAATCCGGTACCCAACGAACTCGGATTCATTACCCAACTTTGGGAACAACTAGACTCTTGGAATAGTAGTTGTCAACAAGTGTTGGATCCCAACATAGAGGCTCAATGATCTCAACAACTCTTAAAACCTTTCCAAATACATTCGGGTTCCAAACTGAAAGCCTTAATCCATTTCGGGACTCTATGAAACCCAAATGTGAAATTAAACTTTAGAACCCTTCACACACTTAATTTAGAGGTATTTTAGAAGTATTAGATTCTAGCGTAGAACCCCGTAGGTTAAAATGAATTTTTTGGACAGTGGGTTTTGACTCGTCGAGTCGTAGGGGCGACTCGTCAAGTTGACCTCAGACTTGCACTTCTCCTCCATACGGGTTTTACACCCAACATTTCAAAACTCAATCAAACTCTAAATCAACAGTTGGGATCGATCACTATGAAGACCACCCCTTACGGGGCAATCCTCAGAGTCTAGCGGAATGATAAGTCAAGTAGCTATCATGAACTGTTCACCTAACCATGATGTGCACAGGTCACAATCCAGCTGAGCATGTATGAATGTCAAAGTAAACTATCATCAACAATATGTCTCAACCGGAAACTAGCATGTAAAGCTGAATCTATAACTCACTGGTTCTTGTGGTCTTTATCAAGCAGATTTAAATCCACCACCTAAATTATCTCAGGATTTTATCTTTAATCTTTGTCAATCTGATCTCTGGCTTTTCTTTTCAATTCTTTGAGCACTTTCAATATCTTTAAATCGTTAGTTCTTTGTGCAAAATTTAACTGAACCTGTCCAGAATTATATCATATCAATATCATTAGCTTTTAGCTTTAAAATCTTTATTTGATCTGATTCTGATAACTAATAACTCATCAATCATTTTGTTCATTTTCTTTGAATCTTCAAAAGATATATATATATATATATATATATATATATATATATATATATATATATATATATATATATATATATATATATATATATATATATATATATATCATGTTGCTTTATTTATAAATCTTTAAATCATGAAAAACTGGACCATCCGGACTAGGACCATCCGGACTGGGCTGTCCGAATTCGGACCATCCAAAGGGCATCATCCGAAATAGGTCCGAATTGGGATCCGAAATGGGCATCACATCCGAATTCGGTCCCAACCGAATTCGGATCCCATGACTTGTAAATTTCCAGATTTTGTTCTTGCAGTTCCAGTTTTTATGCATAAGGATTTTTACCAAACATTCTCTAAATACATTTTCATGAACATGCAATTTATAAATAAGTTATATCATCATAATTAGGATGTTTTACATTTATTTTTCCTATCATTAACACAATTATTTGGTCAAAATCGTCCAAAATAGGCACTTTTTGTCAAGAACACAAATTTTTACAAAAATTCGGATTTCTCCTTTATTTGGACGATCCAACCCACGATTTTTGTTTCTATGACATCTATGACTTCAATATATGATTATTAATCATTTTTATCAACATGCAACAACAAATTTCATGATATAATCTTAGGTTTCGGTTTTTCACAAAAACCGAACCAAACTCATAATATTTCGAAATTTAAATAGATTTTACCTTGAATTCTTTGTAGTTTCTTGTTGTTGGACGCTTGTGGTAACTTTTCTTGACTTGAATTCATAAATTTATTGCAAAATCTTGATATTCTTTGTAATGTTGCCGTAGGTTTAGAGTGAGAAGAGAGAGTGTGATTTCAATTTGAGCCCTAATTGAGTTTCCAACTCAATCCAACCAAATTCACACACACACACATATACATATACATATATATATATATATATATATATATATATATATATATATATATATATATATATATATACATATTATGGCTCCATATCAACACAATAACAACCTATTACAACATTTATTAACATTTAGGTTGATTCCCAAATAAAATTGCATGAACCCATTTGAGTTCATCGTCAAACATGGAGCCAAAAATGAAATGAAAAGGAGAGGGATAAAGGGAGGATGTTATACCTTCAATATCCAACAACATGAGCAAGAAATGAGCTCCAAATACTTCAATCTTCAACCTCTACCCAACCCTCTACTCTCTTTCTCTCTTTTCTTATGCTAGAGCAAAACACACACACACAAATGAGATGTGTGTGTGAGCCGTGAGAATAAAAGGGGAGAGAGAAAAAGCTTTGGCCTTTGGCCACCTTTATCCCTCCAACTCTCCCTCTCTTATCATCTTGCACCCCCAATAAACATATTATTTTCATCTACTAAGTATTAATTAAATTGCCATTATTAGCATTTTACTAATAATTTACATATGTTCCCATTTACAATAGGGTTAAAGTCATACAAATGTATGTTACTTTATTGAAATTATCGATATGACTAATTTACTTTTTCTTTTAACCGGATGGTACTTGTACACAAAGGTGACTTATCGATATGGTACGTATGACCAGTATCTATGTTGACTTGGCGGTTTTTGCTTATTCAAACGATGACATGTCACTTTTATGACATGGCAAATACATTAGTCATACAAATGTATGTTACTTTACTGAAATTATCGATATTACTAAGTTACTTTTTCTTTTAATCGGATGGTACTTGTACTCAAAGATGACTTGTCGATATGGTACCTATGACTGGTAAGTATGCTGAAATGACTGTTTTTATTGATTCAAACGATGACATAATATATTTTATATGACATGTCAGTAACTTTATTATTGTTGTTGTTGTTATTTATTCTTTTCTTGAATTTTCAACTTGAAACTAAAAAACTCATAATATGGACATCAAAACACAGATATTTAAATCCGAATCTAGAACCTTAAACATAACAAAATCAAAATCGGAATCGAGATTGAAACATTTAGCTAAGCAATCGCAAGTGGCTTCAAACACTCGCTAAGCCCCTATTGAATAGGGCGAGCTTGTTAGTCTTCCTTCCTGGGTGCTTGCCCGAATTAGCCATAGAGCTCATCCCCGATTAAATAGTTGATGATTTGTTGATGGTTGACTGCTATATCTTAATTAGAGAATCGACTGGTCACTCATGCTTGAAAGAAAAAGAAGTTGTGATGCCATTGAATCTGTTAGAGGAAGGCTAGAAGAGAGTAGCTCATGCCCGGCAAAGTCCGATCGTAGAATAGAAAAGTATGAATGCAACCTTCATTTTGCTCATTCATGGAGTTGTATTTAGTACGTCTAAGAAATTTGATTATCCACCGTTAGTTAGTAATGTGGGTTGGCTTGGATTACTTAGTGTTGCGCGCCTAGGAGGGCAGCGCGCTTTGGGATGCGGAGGAGCTATTATCGCCCAGTTCCCTAACCTAATGCGGCACCGGGTTCGGACCGCAGGGAACCGTAGCATGGGGGGCTTAGACGAGTAGATTTTGAACCATAAATCTTGTGATTCCTGAACCCAATCGTTCAAAATCAAAACCAATAAAGTGAAATCAATACAGTAAATGAAGTCAATATTGACGCTTGAACCTAATCCCAAACTCGTGGTACATTTGATTTCAAAATGTTAACAATCAAACACCCATAAACACAATATGCTTGCACGAAATTAGAATCGATTCCATAAATGTAACCACAAGTCACCAAATGTACCATATCAACAATAAAATCCAAGTACAAGTGTCATCCGGGTAAAAAAAAACTACATTAGTCATATCGATAATTTCAGTAAAGTAGCATATTTGTACGACTTTATCCCAAAATTAATATATTAAAAAGATAGAGTTTTGCCGGTGGAACCGGTAACTAGTCACCAAATGTGCCATATCAACAATAAAATCGACGTACGAGTGTCATCTGGGTAAAAAAAAAAGAATTACATTAGTCATATCGATAATTTCAGCAAAGTAGCATACATTTGTATGACTTTATCCCTTTATAATAATTAATTCATAGTTATTCTTGCTAAACATTATCAGAGAAATTAGTTAACTCTTAATTATTTGGGGTGTTACATGTAGATTTTACCTAAAAAAGAAGTCATATGAAATATATAGAAGAATAGGGTTTAATTTACCAATATATTAGAGACGATAAAATAGATGAAAAATTAATGACAAATCATAGTTGTTCATCGATCAAAATCATCTCAATAGCATCACGATACTTCCATAGACGAAGGATGCGAACCTTGATTGTGTAACAATTATTCAAAAGAGTAAGATCATTGATACAAGATATATGTGAATCCATTATAGTGAAATCAAAAAATATGAGAGATAGTAAGATATGTGATAACTGTATTTATAATATCGATTTAGGGATATGAATTCATAATTGCGATTTAGAATTGTAGTTGGATTGAAAATGTAATCATCATCAAAATCACGGATTGAGTATTTTGGGGCTTGATTTAATTTGATGATATGTCTTGCAAATTTACGTAGAATTTAGGTTAAAGATATGTTTGTCCTCCTTTATTAGGTCAATTAGAAAGAAGGGAGTACCGCGGCCGAAGGCCATCGGCACCTGCCACATGGGATGAGGCCGGCGGGCACACCACCCCACCTCGGCCCCGGCGAATAGCCTCTCCGCCCGGCTCCTTCACACCAACGGCCACCTTCCTTCTTTTCGTTTTTTAGTGCAAACGGTCATGTGACCGTTAAAATAAAAAAATTTAATATTTTCACTCTATAAATACTTCACTGACATACATTCATCTTCACACCTTCCAAACTCTCTACTTTCTATCTCTCAATCTATACACTTTCACACTTTTCATTCTCTTATATTATGGATCGAAAAACCGATAAACAACCTGCTTTTAGTCGACAACGCGATAATACCGGTTCTCGAGCAAACTCTCCATTCCGCCCACCGCAAAATTATCCACCACATTTTGCGCAACAATTTCCCACACCATATCAACCATATTTTTCACCATATCAATCATCATCGACACCAGCACCAACACCGCCTCTCAGCACCAGACGCCTCTCAGCACTGCCACCGCCCTCTATCTCACGACCTCTCTCTCTGTGACGTTCACCACTGCCTCCGCCCTCTCCCCCACGCTGCCGCCGCCTCCGCCTCATCGACCGCCAACACTTCATTTTTCTGGGTAAGTCTTAAAAGAAAAGCAAAGAACAAGAAACCAAGCTAGGGTTTTCATAGGTGAGCTATAGATACATCATACATGCATAGATATGGTAGATAGATATATGGGGTGCATCATCTCTCACTTGATCTTGTGTGTGTGTTAAAATCTTAAATCTCTGGTCAAAACATAGATACTGCTTTGTATTTGATTTCTATAGAGTTGTGTTTGATTTTGATACCTTAACTTTACTGTCAGGTAGTTGCCGAAAGTTCTATGGTCGTCACCGGAAATATGTCGGAGTCGCCGGAAGTTTAGCCGGAGGGACCGGAGTTTACTGAAAAAATTAACTATAATGTATTTGACTCTCCTTAATTAGCATTTAATTGTATTAATATCATATTATTTTTTTTACTGTTTATTAATTTCCAAGGATATGTGCTTTTGAGTTTTGACTTTATTCAATCTTGAAAAGAGGTATATCAATCTTAAAAACAGATTATCTAGAAAAATGTAATTTTGACTCATTGGTAATTAAAAAAAGTTGTCTTGGTTATGTAAATGTATTAATTACAGTTGACTAGGGTGTCCATTGAGTAGATAATGGTGTCCATTTAGTAGGTCCCTTCAAAATATATATACACATTCACGTAATGGAAGTTTTTGTTTCTCACATTGATATTTCATATTTGAAGTTAATAAAGATTAAAAGGAACATCCTTTTGCAATCTCATATTATGGTTTTTATTGATATAATACAATAATGTTTTACATGTAATCTCAAGCAACTATGTATTTCTTTTATCTTTAATTTAACTAGCTTTCAATTTATTATTTTAATTGCATATAAATTTTATAATAATTTATTAAAGGGTTTATTATAAAAAGAAATCAACATGTTTTCATGTTTTCGTCCCTCCATGTTATTTTTTTTTTCCATAAAAGTCTTCAAGTTAATTTTTTCTTTTTGGTTTAGTGAAATTTGGACAATAGAACCCGGTTTTTTTAGTTTTTTAAAACCCGGTTCACTAATTTTAACCGGGGTCTAATGTCCAATTTTCACTAAACCAAAAAGAAAAACATTAACTTGAGGACTTTTATGAAAAAAATAACATGGAGGGACGAAAACGCAAAAAACGTGAAAAATGCACTCCACGACTTTCTTATGTTATGGCGAAGACTGAATTTAGCTTCCAACCCTAGTCAGCAAGCTTCAAAAGTCCTTTCTCCTTTCTTTTCCGAAACTCAAATAGAAAACTCTCCCCATGGGACCGGGGTTTGAGGTTGTCATACCACTGTCATCAGGATACCACCACCTGCACTCTCTCCCATAGCAGCTGATCCATCTATGTTGAGTTTGGTACATTTTGGGGGAGGAGGATTTGATCCATATCCCGCCTTGATTTCCCTTCGGGCTAGTTCTAATTGTGGGCGATAGTCTTCAACTAGGGGGACCCGGAGTTTCCGAAATCTATACTAGTTTGCCCAGTAATGTTGTGGCTGCAATGCGTAGGCCGTCGTTCTCTGATCCATTCTTTAGGTGAGAGGAAACCTTCTCATTAAAAATGAATGGAAGGTAAAGCCTACTTTCTCTATTAGAACTGCTCTCAAAGCAACCATTGCGGGCGCTGCACCGTGGACATGGGGCCTTATGGGCTTCCGCCTACCCTATAATCTAAACTGGGTCATGGCTTCTGCGACAAGCTTGGACAAAGCTTTTGCCTAGGGGCTTCAGAGCTCCTTTGCGGAAGTCTCACGTACGGTTCCCTGAGAAGGGAGTGGCTACCTACTGGAGCTTCGACCAATCACCACCGGTCAATTCTGCTTTGGGGCCACCCCTTACTCTACCATTATTATAGGGGTATGGGGTTCGAGACAAAGAAAGATCAAGGCAGCATAACCCTGAAACAAAGGTGTACGTACATAAATAAAGAGACTGGTTATGGCCTTGATAGGGCTCCTTCCCATCTATCTTTACCGGGAAGAGGGGGGAGGCTCTTGCGGAAGCCCTGCCCGCCCTTCTCTATTCTATTTTGAGGATCCCTCAGAGGAGGCTTTCCGGACTCGTAAAAGACGGCTAGGATGCTCGCTCCCTTTCATCCGATAGAGAGTTTGAATAACTCGAGGCACCGAGTCGTTCAACAGACCGACAAAAACCAGCAGCAAGCGAGTCCGTCCCGGGCGAGCGATAAGTCCACAGCAAGCGAGTCCGTCCCAGGCGAGCGATCCCGTCGGCTGGAGTGAGTGCTCCTCGTCAGAGGAGCGCGAACGGAGCTAAGTTGTCCTTGTGTTATTGTCTGTTTGCTCGGGTTGTCTTGTCTGAAGCAGTGAGTGACCCTCGGGTGAGGGGCACGGGAATTGTCTTGATCGTCGGATATCATTGAGAGATAAATAGGAAGAATTGTTTGCGCCTAGTCCTCTCTTCCTGGGGATTCATCACTGGCTAGGGCTTTCGAATCAAAGCATGGGCATCTGCAACTAAGAAGGAGCAGTAGATCGTCGGCAACCTTACTAAGCTAAGAAAGGTGCTTGTTGAGTAAGGTCGACTTTCTTCGAATGCTTGAGCGCTTCTTTCTCATATCGATCATTCAATATCCTTGACTTTTCAATAAGGGGCACGTTAGCTAGGCCGATTTTCTTTTCATAATAAACTCTTTATTAAAATATAAAAACTTTATGTATTTTGTTAACCAACCCGTGTAATACATGTGTCTCTAACATAGTATATAATAAACAAAAACATCAAATGTCACATGGCAATCTCTGGTTATGTCCATGTATGTAGTCCACGTTTGCATTCTATGTCCACGTCTGCCTTCCCAAAAAATTGTCGACCTAAGGGTGAAGGGAGTGGTTGTCTTTTCCACTCCCACATTTCTGTACACCTCAGCGTCACGTCAGATTTTCTCTCTCCACCTTTTTAACTTGGAAATACACACCTTTCCAAACCTTCCCATCTTTCTTAATTTTTTTTTAAATAAATTCGTTTTAGTTATTAAAACAATTAAATATAAAATAAGTAATTTCATAACTATTAAAACTAGTACATAATAAAGTTATGAAACTAAAAACTAAAAAAATTACGAAACTACAATTGACATCCCCAACGCTCCGCTATTTTTTGTTTGTGTTGTAATACGATTTGCAAAGCGCCACCTTGCAAATGGTCGTGTGGCCGAATGAAAAACTCCATGTCTCTATCTTGTTGTTGTTCATTTAGTGCCCGATAAGTACGCTAGATACTTTTTTTTCTTTTACGTACTCCATTTGTTTTTCTTTTAGGTCTTCAAGTCGTCTTCAATGACGTTTCTTATCTTCAACATCGTCGACGTGAGAAGTTGAAAACATTTCGAATTGTTTGTAGACCTCTGGGTCGCTTGATGTTGATGCTGGTTTTTTTCCTTTGCGGCGTTGTCTTTCAGGCTCCTGAATACCGTCGCCATCATCGTCTTGTTCATCGTGAACACCTAAAAATGCCGCATCCGAAGACGGTCTTCCGATCGTGTTTGAATCGGAAGTTTTAGATTGCTTTCTTTGCAGTTGAACAAAATCATCCATTTGTGGAATGGCGTTCCACTTTGGATGATGTCGGAGTACCTCCCACGTCGATTGGTGTGGAAATGGCTTATTTTTATGGAGTGCCTTGTATTGTTCTTGGGTTGTAGTGAAGCTTTGCCGATTCATCTTGTAGTTGTTAAACATGCCGCCAAATTTTGTGCAATTACGGTTCATATCTTTTCACTTTGAATTTAATTGGTGGACGGTGCGGGTAGTTCCACCTATTTGGTTATCAAAATTTCGAGGATTCGACCCCAAAAATTTGAATGTTTTTTTATTGTTTCCAGTAGTTGAATCCTCGAAAACATCAATCCACGTTTCCGCCAATGCTTTTTCTTCTTGCGAGGTCCACCTTTTTGCTTTCATTAGAACCTTTTTTTGTTGATCTCTAGCTCCGTTGACGCCCCCGCCGTGTTTACGGGAATCGTCTCCTCGTCATCGTCTGGTTGAGTTTCGGGTATCAATTTCTCATCGTCAGATGCTTGCTCCCGATAACCACCTAAAAATGGGTCGAAACCCTCGTTAAATTTGTTGGATGAAAAATGTGGTAAAAATTTTGGCGGAAATTGTTAAGAAAAATGAGGTGAAAATTGTAGGCGGAGGCGGCTGCGGCGGCGTGGGGGAGAGGGCAGAGGTAGTGGTGAACGTCACAGAAAGAGAGGTCGTGAGATAGAGGGCGGTGGCAGTCCTGAGAGGCGTCTGGTGCTGAGAGGCGGTGTTGGTGCTAGTGTCGGCGCCGATGAGGTGTTGGCGGCCGGAGTTTGAAGGAAGAGAGAGAGGGAGGTGGCGGCGGCGTGGTCACGGAGAGAGAGGGCTTGAGAGAAGGGCGCTGAGAGGCGGTGCTGGTGCTGCTGCCGACATATTTTTAGTCTAGGTGGATTTTTATAAAATATTTCTCTGTCTTTTGCTACTTTTTCTTTGTAGTTCTTTATGGTTAATATTATTCTTTGTGGGAATTCTTCTATCTCGTTCAATGTTGGGTTGATATATAATGTATCAATTAGTCCATGATTAAAGTAATCCCATGCTGTTAGTGGTGTTGCTCCAGGGAGAAATCTTGCTTTTGGTAAAACCCTTTTATCAAATGGTTTTCTGTTTATTGGGTATAGTTGCATAGTAGAGTCATATTGTGTATAATTCACAAGACTATCTCAATATCTTTCAAACTTTGTTATATTGGCTTTTTTTAATTCTTGTTTTTGTTGAGTTGTCATTATACTTTCAATTTTTATTCTTTGGTTAATTTTTGCTAAGGGATGGGTATTTAGTACCGTCATGTTGGATGATCTCTCGATGTTTCCTTTTGCTATTGTTTTGTAGGATTCGTCAAAAGCTCTTTGTGCTTCTTCTTGGCTCGTGTAACTTTTATGGGTTATGGGTTACATTTTTGATTGATATGTGAGAATATGCGATTCCCAGTCTTTGTATATTCCTCTGTGTGGTCCGTTGAAGATAACATAATACTTTTTCTTTGATGATGGCAGATCTTCTGGTAGGTTTGGTATGGGTGATGATTATGTTGATATATGAATATATGCTATTTTTACTCTATCTTTTTCTTTTATTGACTCAAGTCTTTTTCGTAATTGATGTTTGTTAATTATAGAAACTATTACGTTTCCAATTGTTGCTTCTACTGGTATTACTTCTTCTCCGGATAACTTTCCGTAGTAAATTATATTTTTTCTAGAGATCATATTTTTAAAACTATCATATTAAAAATTATGTTTTTCTGAAAGTGTAAAATGAGTTTTTCTAATTGCGTTTTGGTTAATAATTGTATCTAATATGTATCCTGATTCGTTTTCTTGTTCAGTTACTATAATTGCTTCATTTTTACTATTTGAAGATGATGACATTTTATTTTTTATATATGAATTTAATTTTTATATATCTAGATTTTTATATAATACTAATTTTATTTATATAATACTGAGTTTGTTAAAAAGATTGTTACGAGTCTCTGATACCATATTTTTAGTCTGGGTGGATTTTTATAAAAAATTTTGTCTAGGTGGATTTTTATGCTAGGTGGATGGAGATTAGTATTTGTGACAAGTGTATTTATGGATGTGATGGTTAATCAGAAATTGTGAAATATTTAAGACATATATTGGAGATGATCATTGTTATTCCTATTGTCTAGAGATTTTTGGTTTTAGTGGATGGAGATGGATCTTTCAATTTTAAATTATAATATGGTGATGTAAATTTAATTCAAATGGATGAATGTTGTAGGTTACTAGTATTTGTATAGTATTTATGTTGGTTTATATTGTTAGTGGATGATTGTGCTTCTAGTGAGTATTTATTGTATGATGGCATGTTATGATGGATTTAAAAATATGATGGCAATTATAGGTGTACCTTGGTGGTCGTTGTATTTTTATATTTGATGGAGATTGTTGATCCTCGTTGTATGATTCTTCTACGTTGATGGTGGTTTTATTATTTTTTGTTATGGTGATGGGTTTTTTTGATGGGTGGATGTGTTCTGCTATTCAGAAGTACTCCGTACCTCAACAGAACTTAATCTGCCATTCAGAAGCTCGGCTTCAACAGATTTGATTGAAAAACACAAAGTGTTCTTTGAAAGAGAATCCAAGGTATATTATTTCATGGAGGCCAATGGTCCTATTTAAATACAATGTAGGTGGGTGGAGGTGTACATAACCTAACATATTTTTAGTCTAGGTGGATTTTTATAAAATATTTTGTCTAGGTGGAATTTTATGCTAGGTGGATGGAGATTAGTATTTGTGACAAGTGTATTTATGGATGTGATGGTTAATTAGAAATGGTGAAATATTTATGACATATGTTGGAGATGATCATTGTTATTCTTATTGTCTAGAGATTTTTGGTTTTAGTGGATGGAGATGGATCTTTCAATTTTGATTATAATATGGTGTTGTAAAATTAATTCAAATGGATGAATGTTGTAGGCTACTAGTATTTGTATAGTATTTAAGTTGGTTTATATTGTTAGTTGATGGCTGTGCTTCAAGTGAGTATTTATTGTATGATGGCATGTTACGATGGATTTAAAAAGATGATGGCAATTATAGGTGTACGTTGGTGGTCGTTGTATTTTTATATTTGATGGAGATTGTTGATCCTCGTTGTATGATTCTTCTACGTTGATGGTGGTTCTATTATTTTTTGTTATGGTGATGAGTTTTTTTGATGAGTGGATATGTTCTGCTATTCAGAAGTACTCTGTACCTCAACAGAACTTAATCTGCTATTCAGAATCTCGGCTTCAACAGATTTGAGAGAAAAACACAAAGTGTTCTTTTAAAGAGAATTCAAGGAATATTATTTCATGGAGGCCAATGGCCTTATTTATATACAATGATAGTGGGTGGAGGTGTACATAACCTTCCCTCCCCTCGACACGTGCAAACTCTAACGACACATACTAAAATAAAAAGAAAATTACAGACACGTACTAGACCTAATGACACATACTAAAATATAAAAAGAAAATTATAGACGTGTGTCTTATTTTTCGACACTTATTTTACAAGTACACTGACGCGTGTCAAAACATCTGACACTCACATTTTGATGACGTAATTGCTTACGTCTTTTACATTTTCTCTTTGCAGAACTTGCAGTGATGTCTTGGAGCGTGCGATATTTCCTTGCATAGTGCTTCTTTGAATTCGTCCAGTAATGGTTCGAGAAATCCTGTAAGCTTCTCGAATGGTTCTTCAAATTTTGATATTACATTTAATCCTGGTTCATTTATTTCTTCGCTAAAATTAGAATAAATCATTATTGTTTGACTACAATAATTTATTCTAATTCTTGCTTTTTGGTCTTTTCCATTGCCTAATCTGGAAGACCCGAGATAGACGTCGGCTAGTGCTTTAACCAAATGATCCATTTGTGGTGTTGTGGGTTCTAGTACATCCCTTGTTGGGTATTTTTCATTGCTTGCTCCCATTTGTATCGAAGAGATATTGCTGGGACAAGTACTTCACGATTATAGTCGAAAATTGGATAGCTTACGTAGTTCTTCAGGAATATTTCTCCGTCTTTTGCTACTTTTTCTTTATAGTTCTTTATTGTTAATATTATTCTTTGTGGGAATTCTTCTATCTCGTTCAACGTCGGGTTGATATATAATGTATCAATTAGTCCATGATTAAAGTAATCCCATGCTGTTAGAGGTGCTGCTCCAGGGAGAAATATTGTTTTTGGTAAAACCCTTTTATCAAATGGTTTTCTGTTTATTGGATATAGTTGCATAATAGGGTGATATTGTGTATAATTCACAAGACTATCCCAATATCTTTCAAACTTTGTTATATTGGCTTTTTTTTAATTCTTGTTTTTATTGAGTTGTCATTATATTTTCAATTTTTATTCTTTGGTTAATTTTTGCTAAGGGATGGGTATTTAGTACCGTCATGTTGGATGATCTCTCGACGTTTCCTTTTGCTATTGTTTTGTAGGATTCGTCAAAAGCTCTTTGTGCTTCTTCTTGGCTCGTGTAACTTTTATGGGTTACATTTTTGCCTGGATGTGAGAATTTGCAATTCCCCAATCTTTGTATATTCCTGTGTGTGGTCTGTTGAAGATAACATAATACTTTTTCTTTGATAATGGCAGATCTTCTGGTAGGCTTGGTATGGGTGATGATTGTGTTGGTGCTTCAGACGTTGATACTTCTGTTTTGGTATCTTCTTCGATCGGGATTGCTGTAGTTGCTGCTATTCTTTCAAGAGACTTCATCAGATCATTTTCTTCTTTGAGAATAGCTTCTTTTTGCTTGTTGAGTGTTTGGATCTATTCTTTTTTTTTTTTTTTTTGCTTTTGTTGATGCTGAATTTGTTTGATGACTGCTTCCATTCTTGTAATCTGTTTGTCAACCTTTAATAAACCTGAATAAGATCTTTTGCACTTGGTGCTATGTACTTTTTATTGTTAATGCTTGAATGCTCGTTAAGAGTCTTTAGATACTTCGTTACTCATTTAGAGCTTTTAATGCTTTTGTTTTTTATACTTCATGGATTTGCAGCTTTTTTGACTTTTTAAAAGTCTCATGCTTGAAAAAGTAGTCATTTATATATATCTTCCTTTTTTCAAGGGCCAAATTTTAGTTTTTATCTTGATATTTTTATTTGTTTTTATGTCTCTTTTAATTAGTATGTTATTTATTTTTAAAATTTTTTGTTTTCTATGCTTATCTAGATGTATTTTTAACATATTAAATATATCAAAAATTTTATCTATGTCTTCTTGCATGGTTTTTATCATATGTTCTAGTTGTTTATTACTATATATTTCAAAATTCAGTTTTTAACATGCCATAAATGATATTCTTGACGAAATTATTTTTACTTGTTTATATCTATTCTTTTGTAAGTATTTTAGATGGCTAATAGACTTTGATGATGTGTTGATTTTATTTCTTTTCAGCATAAATCCTTTTTAATTCTTTATTTATTCTTTTTGATTCTTTATAACATCCTTTTAATCTTTTGACGTTTTCATTATTTTTTATTTGTATTCTAGCATCACTCATGGTTTTAACATGTTCTTTCTGTGATATATCCTGAAATTACAGTAATTAATTCATATTCCAAATTTCTTCTATGTTTTAATAAGTTAATTTTATATTCTACTTTTCGATTATAATTTTGTGATCTTTCAAGATTTTTCAATATTTTTATTTCATTACTCAAACGATTTAATTTCTTTATATTTTCTTTTTAATAATGATGTTAAATGTTTAATGCTTTTACTTTGTATTTTTGTATCCATTTTATTAGCATGTATTTGCCGTTAATTTTTTAGTGTAAAAATTCATCCTTTGTTCTTCTAATTTTTTATGTATTTTTAATATTCTAATTTTGAACTCTAGTGGTTTTTCTTGAGTGTATATGGGATGATGTTTTTGTTTTGTTTTTACTTTCTCTAGTCTTTTTTCTAGACTTTCGATTATTTCTTTGAAATTTTTAACTCTTTGACGTTGAATTTTAATTCTTTTTATGGTTTTGTGATTTAATCTAGCTTGTATTCTTGAATCTACCATCGTAATGGAGGTTTTATAATAAGTGCTTTGATTTCCTTTTTTGGTTCTATTAGTATTTTGTCTGTGTTAATAATTTGTTGCATTTGTTGAAATACTTCAGTAATTTGATTAGTATGATTTGACTGATTGTACATGTAGATAATATCTTGTATTTGAATTTTAATTTCTTCTAGCTCTTTATCTTTTTGTTGAAGCATTTTTCTTGTTTGTTGATGTTCTTCATGTATTTTCTTTAATAATTCGGGTAGTTGTTTTAATGCTATTAAACTTAATATTTCGGTAGTATTATTTTAGTGTTTTATTTGTTAGATCTATTTTTTCTCCTAATGGTCTTTCTATTTGTTCTTCTAATCCTATTCCATATGGTGTTCCTTTTGGTAATTTTTGTGGAATTTCTACTATGTAATTTTTAAAAGGGATAAACGGTTTTGTGTGTGTTATTGTTGAAATATTTTTATCTATTGTATGTAAATTTTCTATACTAATACTTTCTTGACATTCTATTATTAAATTTTCTATAGTAGCCATTTTATTTATTTATTTATTTATTTATTTATTTTTATTTATTAAATTCGAATATCTAATCTTTTAATCATTTCTTGTAAATTTTTTATTTCTTCTTCTTTCGTTAAATTTGGTTCGCTAGTTGACATTGGAGTTTCTGTTGGTATATAAGCTAGATCTACAGAATTTCTTCTTAATAGTGGTGTGGATATAACATTATTATAATATCTTTGTTTAACTATTTGTTTTGGTTGTTCTAAGAAAAGAAGTGGTCTAAAAAGTTTATCTATACAAATTCTATCTTCTGTTTTAAACGTGATGCTATGATGTGAGTTTGTTAATGCATAATTTATTTGATATGTAATACTAAATGGATGAAATCCTTTTTCCATAAACTGCATTTTTAATAATTTATATTTTATTACGATAGTATTATCTAGATCTCTATCTTTTAGACTTAAACCTAGTTGTATATTGATGTCAAATTTTATTTTTCCTTCAATTAAATTTCATTTTCCTTTCGCAATTATACTTTCGTCTTCATTAATCATTCGGTTATCTCTTATTTCTAATTCTATTGGTGTATCTCTATCTACAGATGTGCTTTTTAAAATTACTTGGATTGTTGATATATGAATATATGCTATTTTTACTCTATCTTTTTCTTTTATTGACTCGAGTTTTTTTTCGTAATTGCTGTTTGTTAATTATAGGAACTATTACGTTTCCAATTGTTGCTACTAGTGGTATTACTTCTTCTGCGGATAACATTCCGTAGTAAATTATATATTTTTTAGAGATCATATTTTTAAAACTATCATATTTAAAATTATGTTTTTCTGAAAGTGTAAAATGAGTTTTTCTAATTGCGTTTTGGTTAATAATTGTATTTAAAATGTATCCTGATTCATTTGTTCAGTTACTATAATTGCTTCATTTTTACTATTTGATGATGTGAATTCATATTTCATGCAATTCAATTAACATTAAACATAATATGAACAATTAACAATCAACACAATATATTGAATGATTAAGAGAGAATATTACAATGAGTTCTTGACTTGACTTGCACAGCAATCCTCTCATCAACATGCATCCATATTCTGAAATTCATAAATGAACAGAAACACTAACCTTCTTTTTATACACAATACACAAGTATTGTGTATTAACACATACAACCCCTATACTATTGAGTATTTACACTAAAGCCCTGAACTTATACAATATAATTGTTTCATCTCTACTATTTATTCCCAACATTCTCCCCCTTAGAGATGAACACAATTATTAAAAGTAAAATTCATTTCAACTCTACAAATTTGTCCCTAACAATCTCCCCCTTAGAGATGAAATCAATTTTCTGATGAAAGATCATTTCAGAGACTTTTTCGTAAATCTTCTTCTTTTCTTTGATCTCTGAATCTTCACATCTATTCTTCTCTGATTTTCTCTTTTCTTGTATTTTCTTGTAAGTACACTCCCCCTTGGATCATGAATATCGTTTCTCTATATCTCCCTTGATCAATTGTCTTGATATGATATAGAAATTGACTTCAGTTATCTTCAAACTACTCAACAGTTGTGTCTCAAATTCAGCTTTTCTCCCCCTCATGATGATCATAAAGAATATGAACATCATGCAAATCTTCAGAGACATTGATTCATCAAAGATTACAGTAGATGAAATACAACAACAATTACAATTTCAAACATATTACAAATTGATTTTCTCCCCCTCAAACTGATATCTTCTCCCCTATACTAAACAAATCTATCTCACTCCCACTCGAATTGAAACTACATCTTTTCAGAACAAAAACAAAGCTTTTCAACTTTGAGGAAAATGAAACACATTCATTTTGTGAGATAACGAGTCCAGGTCCACATAAGATTCCTGTTTGCACAATAGACAATATCTATGTGACCTACTTTCAGCGCTGGCGTGATGTTAACACTAGTAGGATTTCCAAATAGTCATCGTAAAATCCTTTATCATGAAAGAATCACTCTTATTTGTTCCGGCTTAGTCACTTTGAACTAGCAGTTTATAGTCACGCAGACTGTCAGACTCGATGTGTCCTAAGAGTGTATGTAATCAGCTCTAGACACAATGTGCATCAAATGAAGTGGGAGACCGGAGCAAATGTCTTCCTTGTTTCAATATCAATAATATCCAAATGATATATCGATAGAAATGCGTTATATCTCCGTGATTATTGAAACAGAAATCTTTTGAGAGATAACTGAGTAGCTGGTGGGGTTAAGTGCATGCGTCACTGGGTCCATGACGTCTTTTTCAATATCAATTCGCCTAGGGCTTGATAGATTATGTGGATTACCCAACCGACACAGTTTAGGTAGGATTTTCTTTTCTTTTAATCCTTTCTCAACTCTCAGCACTCAGCATTTGTCAACTAAGTTCCCTCCGGCTGAGAAATAAATTCAGTCAGCTTTATAGAAAAAGCATGATCTGATGCACCACCATCTCCTTTAATATATCCCTCTCATTTGTATTTTATCTCTGCTCGACCCTGTCAGTATCCCGTGATAACTAACACTTATCAACTAATAGACCTAAAGAACCCTTACCCACACAAACTATTAGTGGTTTGCTTCTTGGGTAGGTCTTCGGGTTCTGGTTAGACCATAGAAGCAATATTTATGCCTATCACACAAATTAGGTGCAAAATCGGAGTCAACCATAAATGATTTTCAGCTTTGAAGCTCAAGCGTTATCGGAGAGATTATATTCAGATAATATGGGAGGTATCAGAATGAAATAGAACATCTGATATATGATATGAAAAGAATCAGATTTTCCTGAAAGAATTAGCACTTGGGAGATAACTGGAGAATCCGGTATAAATTGGAAGCATTGTAACAAAGAGAATCTCAGAAGTAATGAGATTATGAAAATCAAAGAGAGTAGATCATTTAATCTCAATGATGGATTTAGAAATTCAGAAAAAATTTCTTTTCAGCTCAAAAACTCTTTTTATGTGTGTATCAAATATTTTCGTGAAAAATCATACACAGTGTTGAAAAATGTCATCGTCAAAGTGCATCTGAAACTCCCCCTGGAAATAAACACACACAGTTAGTCAACTCATAGAAATGAAATCAGGAGCAAAAAATTATAAAAATAAAACTCCCTCTTTGTGAATCTCAGCTTCGGAGTTGAATTCAGGGCAAGAATTCAAGTAAGATTTGTCTCTCACACTCGAGTTCTAATCTGAAATGATTAGAAGCCATTTGTCGCAGAAGCTCGGGTTTCAATCTAAAGTAACTGAAAACCATTGTCTCTGGTTTATTGAAGTCCGGGTTCTAGTCTGAATTAACTAGAAACTAATTTTGAGTTTAAGCACGGGTCTTGACCTGAAGTAATCAAGAGGCTATTTTGAATTGAAGAACAGGTTCTTATCTGAAATGATAAGAAACCTATAACCTGAAAAATTTAAGATGTCTTTGGGATCCAAACAGACTTGTTAGCGCTCTTGGGTACCCATTTCAAAACGGGTTTGGGTACCCATTGGTACTTTGGTTTAGGTACCCAATGCAGATTATAATTATCAGCTTCTCTTTCGAAAGTAGAAAACAAATTTCTTCGAGTATTTGAGAATTTAATATCTGAGTGTCGAAAGAAACTTGACTTTGAATGATTAGAATTTTCTGAACTCTTCTTCCTGAAAAACTGTCCGGTTCTGGCATGTTTTTGGTAATACGTGGTTGTTTTCTTTGAAAATGTTTTCTGATTAGACGGACCAGTATTTCCAAAAACTTTAAAAACATTAGGCTTTGAAGATTCACCTGTGTAAATCTTAATCGGAAGTTGTTCAATGATTTTGTCTTTGCCTTTATGTATCTTGAGAAGATACTTAAGTTTCAGATCTGAAGATGAATCAAACTTAGCCGAATTAGTTAGATTCACTTCACTTTCAGAAGACAAACCAGAATGATCAACATTGGATTTTAAACACACTGAAGAAGGGGTCTTAACCTTTGACTCAGTTGATGAAGTAAACATATGTAACTGTTTTGTAAGATGAAGTATCTGATCTTCCAAACTTTTGATGATGACAAAATTTGAATTTCTGTCATGATCAAATGATTGGTAATCAGATTTAAAAGATTGTTCTTTGATTAAGAACATTTGTCTTTCATCTTCAAACAATTCAGATTTTGATTTAAAATCTTATTCTTTAAGTAAGAACTCATGTCTTTCCTTCTCAATCAAATCTTTAGTTAAAGACAACTCTTGTTGAAGAGCAAAAATTTCTTCATTTTTGTTTAAAATACAATTCTGATCAGTTTGTTTTGTCTTAGAAAGTGTATCTTCAAGATCCTTAACTTTCTTGTTTAATTCAAATCTTTCAGACACAAGACATCTTAGTTGAGTTGTACTCTGAAAATTCTCTTGTTTAAGCTCATCAAGTTCTTTATTCAACTCAGATATTTTCAAATTATGAACAGGACTCTCAGAACTTTGTTTTTCTTTTAAGCTCAAAAATTCTTCGTTCAGTAATCGTACGTCACGTAAAGCCAAAGCTTTATCAGTATTTAACTGAACAAGAATGTCATAATTGTTCATACGAATCTTTTCAGATTCAGTAAGTTTTGTAATAAGGTCAGACTTCTCCTCTTCAAATTTTTTATTTAAATCAGATATTTTTAACTGATAAGCAGAACTCTCAGACTCTTGCCTATCCTTTAAGCTCTGAGTTTTTGATTCCTCTTTTAAGATTTGAATTTCTTCGTTCAGTATTCTTACATCACGTAAAGCCAAAGCTTTATCTGTATTTAACTGAACGAGTATATCATAATTGTTCTTACGAATCTTTTCAGATTCAGTAAGTTTTTCAATCAGCTCAGATTTTGAAAAATGTTCATATGTCATTTTGAATTGCTTGAAATTTAATCTTCCAAGATCTTTTATGGAAAAACTGGATGAATTCTGATAAAACTTTGAAAAACTATTTCAGTAAATGATAACTTGTGAAAAATCTGCTTTGAAATGACTTTTTGACGTTGAAATTTCAGCTTTTCTACAGAAAATTGCCCGTAACTTTTTTCTGGAGTGGATTTGGGCCTTGAAAATTTACCAATGCCAGTTCAAGAAATGTAGATCTCTTTCAAGCTTCGATTTGACGTATGGTAGGCCTTCTAACGATGTTCCAGTCAAAAGTTATGGTCAATTTAAGCAGCAAAGGTCAAATAGTCAAAACTCGAATGCTTAATTATGAAACTCGAATGAACAAGAATGAATCTCGGATGTCTTATGAGAAAACTCGATTGATTAACAATGAAACTTGGATGAAGAAGGTATTAAACTCGATCAATTAAGCTTGAAACTCGATCAATTAAAACATGAAACTCGAATGATTGGCTTAAAACTCGAATCATAAGGCATGAAACTCGATGAATGTATAATCAAACTCGAATGATATGATGTTCAACTCGAATTAAGTGATGTTGAACTCGAACGAATGTATTTTCAACTCGAATCAAAGAAGGATTCAACTTGATCAAAGCTTTATCAATCTCGATAAAAAATGAATCAAACTCGAAATAAGCACATATCAAACTCGATCAATTAAGAAACAAACTCAATCATCACTACATTCAAACTCGAACACTTACTTATAAAACTCAAATAAAAGCATATTAAACTCGATTGAATACAACTAGAACTCGAATATCCCTGAGATTTCTATATACTTCGAGTTTCAATCAGTTTTCACTAAAAACATATTCAAATTCAATCTTTTTCACCAAAATCAATGAATCAACTCCAAATTGCAATCGAGAGTGTATTTTTCACACACAAACACTTTTTGTGAAGTGTTCTTGGGTAATTTCAGATTAAACACTCTAATTTTGACAAAAACTTGAAGAACACGACTTTTTCAAAAATTCTAGAAAAAATCCAAATTAAAGCTTGTGTGTTTGGAGTTTTGATTTGAGACTTATATCATCAGATTCGAAATCAAAAACGTCACCTTCGATCCAGTTATCACTTCAATTCATCCACAGAATCAAAAACCTCAATTAATTTTCTGTTTTCGAAAAAAAAAATTAATGTAACAATGTTCGAAAAATGAATTTTCAGATTCAAAATTCAATCAATTTCAGCCATATTAGGCTCTGATACCAATTGTGAATTCATATTTCATGCAATTCAATCAACATTAAACATAATATGAACAATTAACAATCAACACAATATATTGAATGATTAAGAGAGAATATTACAATGAGTTCTTGACTTGACTTGCACAACAATCCTCTCATCAACATGCATCCATATTCTGAAATTCGTAAATGAACAGAAACACTAACCTTCTTTTTATACACAATACACAAGTATTGTGTATTAACACATACAACCCCTATACTATTGAATATTTACACTAAAGCCCTGAACTTATACAATATAATTGTTTCATCTCTATTATTTATTCCCAACATTCTCCCCCTTAGAGATGAACACAATTATTAAAAGTAAAATTCATTTCAACTCTACACATTTTTCCGTAACAGAAGATGATGACATTTTATTTTTTATATATGTGGGAGATGATCATTGTTATTCCTATTGTCTAGAGATTTTTGGTTTTAGTTGATGGGGATGGATCTTTCAATTTTGATTATAATATGGTGTTGTAAATTTAATTCAAATGGATGAATGTTGTAGGCTACTAGTATTTGTATAGTATTTACGTTGGTTTATATTGTTAGTGGATGGTTGTGCTTCTAGTGAGTATTTATTGTATGATGGCATGTTACGATGGATTTAAAAAGATGATGGTAATTATAGGTGTACCTTGGTGGTCGTTGTATTTTTATATTTGATGGAGATTGTTGATCCTCGTTGTATGATTCTTCTACGTTGATGGTGGTTTTATTATTTTTTGTTATGGTGATGGGTTTTTTTGATGGGTGGATATGTTCTGCTATTCAGAAGTACTCCGTACCTCAACAGAACCTAATCTGCTATTCAGAAGCTCGGCTTCAACAGATTTGAGAGAAAAACACAAAGTGTTCTTTGAAAGAGAATTCAAGGCATATTATTTCATGGAGGCCTGTGACCCTATTTATATACAATGATAGTGGGTGGAGGGTCATCTTTTATTTTAATGCATTTTCTAAAGTAATTTTTTTAAATATATTTTTAAATTCCAGAATCATAATTTAACTATTTTTTTAAATATATATATATATATATATATATATATATATATATATATATATATATATATATATATATATATATAAACTATGATATAACATGTAGATGATGTTAAATGGTGAATAATATTATTTTTTATTTATGTTTATACATATTTAAAAAAATTAAATGTATTTATCTATGGGTTAAATGCAAAAAATACAACCATGTTTTACTATTTTAACGATTATAGCAATAATCTTTTTGTTCTTAACGTTTATAACATTCATCTTTTATTTTTTAACGTTTATAGCAACTAACCTGTTACAGGTTACCAACAGGTTAACTGCAAAAAGTAGCAACTATCTTTAATTTTTTTTTGATTATAGCAATGATCTATTTTATAACATATTTGTTATTATATTATTTTTATTATTATTATTATTATTAAAAAAATTTTTATCAGTTTAACTTTAAACATTTTAGATTTGTTTTTGTAAATTATAAATTATCAATAGAAGTAGGGGTGACAATCTTGACCCAACGGGCCAAACGAGCCAAAGAGTTAAATGGACTCATTGTCAAAAACTTAGATAGAACATAACTCTTTTTTCTTAAAATGAAAATTTATAAAAACGTTGTATTTAAAAATTTGTTCTTTGAATTTTTTTTTAAAATTATGTAAAATTTATGAGTTTTGCCAGTCAACCCATTTGACCCGTTTACTTGAATAGGCTCAAATTGTCACCCCTAAATAGAAATAAGGGTTAAACACAAAAAAATAACAACCATCTTTTACTATTTTAACATTTATAGCAATAATCTTTTTGTTTCTTAACGTTTATAGCATTCATCTTTCATTTTTTTAACGTTTATAACAACTAACCTGTTATAACATTTTACCAACAGGTTAACTGCAAAAACTAGTAACTATCTTTAATTTTTTACGATTATAGCAATGATCTATTTTTAACGTTTATAACATATTTGTTGTTCTATTATTATTATTATTATTAAAACTTTTTTAGCAATTTAACTTTAAACATTTTACATTTGTTTTTGTAATAATTCTAATATCATTTTTATTTTTAATGGAGTGTTCTAGAATTATTTATATGCAAAGGTACATTTACAATGGATTCGTCTAGTACTACACCAACTTTTTATACTGATCGGGTATTCGAATCTCGGGAAGATCTGATGGAGTGGACACAAAACGTTGCACGCTCTCTTGGATATGTCCTTGTCACAAGAAGATCAAAGGCATGCAAAAATGGGTTCGTGTACAAGGTGACACTTATTAGTAATAATCATTTTTTTGTTTTCTATATTCATTTTCTTGTTAGTAATAAGTATCTTATTGATTCAGGTGACACTTATTTGTGATCGTGGTCGTGAGTATAGACGTAAGGAAACTAGCAAACTCTCTGGAAGCAGGAAAACTAACTGCGAATTTGAATTACAAGGGAAGTATATAAAAGAGTATGGTCATTGGACATTAAAAGTGAAATGTGATAAACAAAATCATCCATCTTCATAGTACATGGAGGGACATCCATACGCAAGTCGACTGACTGATGATGAAACTCTTCTGGTGACGGACTTAACAAAGAATAGTGTGGCTCCAAAAAATATTGTATCAACTCTGAAAGAGCGAAATAAAGATAATGTTTCCATACTAAAAACTATATACAACGTGCAACGAAATATTCGAAAGTCCAACCATGCAGGATCAACTCCAATGCAGGTGAAAATTCTTATAACGCTTTAATTATTATTTACAAATTAGGTTTTATTACCTACAATGCTTTAATTATTTTTTACATAATGGCACAGGTTTTTTTTCTTGTTTACAAACTAGTAATTATGTTTATGAGTTTACAACTAGTGCTTCCAACGAGTTGGAGAATTTATTCTTTGTTCATCCCACATCATGGAAAATATGGCGTGCATTCCCACACGTGTTGATAATGGATGCCACTTATAAAACAAACATATATAAGACGCCGTTTCTTCAAATTGTTGGTGTCACTTCCACCCAAAAGACATTTTGTGTAGCTTTTGCCTTTATGGATAGGGAAAGAGAGGCGAACTACACGTGGATGTTAAACTGTTTAAAGTTGACACTTCAGGATAGGGAGTTGGCATTGATGAATATGCGAGCAAAGAAGTATTTCCAAATGCTTCCCGACTACTTTGTAAATGGCACATTGAGCAGAATATTATAAAAAAGTGCAGGCCATCAATTAAGTCTCAACATGATTAGTTTTTTTTAATGTCATCGTGGGTTCATCTTATTGAATCTCCAACATGGCCAACATACATGGAGAACTACACGCGTCTTCAGTAATTGTTGCTAAAATATCCTGGTAATTTAAACAATCTTTAAATAATTTTATATATATTATCTGAAATGATGTGGAATACCATATTTAATTATTTTAAAAATTCAGGTGTTTTGAAGTACGTGGAAGAAACTTGGTTGAGCAAATACAAAGAAATATTTGTATCTCTATGTGTTGATCAATGTTTGAACTTTGGAAACCACACAACAAACAAAGCTGAAAGTACGCATGCACTGTTAAAAAGATATTTGGGTTCGCCACTCTACTCTCGATACTTTTTTGATTTCGATTAATCAACTTGTGGAATCACAGCATACAACAATTAATGAGAGCTTTAGTAAAAGCACAACTTTTCGGTATAATCACCACAACCTACAATGTTTTAATATGCTTAGGGGTTTTGTTTCAAATGAAGTTCTAGACATAATGGTAGGAGAGGTACAACGGTCCGTAAGTGGAATGCAACTAGATTCCATAAACTGTGGTTGTCTACTGCGTAGTAGCTATGGACTACCATGTGCTTGCATGCTTTCCACGTACTCAAATTCTGGTTAGTATATTCAATTGTATTCGATTTATTTTTTTAAACATCTTGATATCTTTTGGAGGACACTAAAATTACTTGTTTTATGTTTTAATGTAGGTCAATGTGTGCCTTTAGATTCAATTGACATCTTTTGGAGGACACTTGATATTTTGCCAAAAAAAAACCGAAGAAAGTGATGATATTTGTTGTGATGGGGAAATGGAAAATTTCAAAGAGAGCTTCCACAAACAGTCCAGACCAGGAAAAATAAGTTTTTTAAGAAAGTTAAAAAAATATTTATGATGCGGCTACAACATCAATTAAAGAACCAGTTGTTCAAAAAAGTACTCGTGGAAGACCGAAAATGAAGAAACAGCAAACGAGGTATGCAGGTTTTGATTTGAATGCGCCGCCTGAGAGACAAAGTTTTTCTATATATCTAAACAATGAACCCCATGAGCTATGAACAAAAGCAATCGACTTAAACGGGAAACGTCGGCGACATAATTCATATATTAAACCTGATGAATATATATTTCAAGAACCGCCATCAATGGTGGACAACCTTTTTGATCAAGATCCCTTCATGCAAAACTTAATAAATTACCAGCCACTGCAGGTATCAATTAATTACTTTTTATAAACTGTTATTTATTTATAATCTTTCTTTAAACGAGTTTAGATTACATGATAAATGTTAGGAAGCGGGCCCTTCAACACAGTGTGGATATATTTACCCTGAAGCTTCACGACAAGAAGAATTTTATTATCATCAACCATCAATCCAGGTGCAATGTTTGATATTATTTGTTATATATTTGGTTGATTGGATGAATGATAAATTGAGTTCTTATTGTCAACTTTATGTAGGTACCAATTCGCCATATACATCCATTAACATGTAAGGTCACCTACCTACGGATCCAATCTTGACGCGACAGCGTCCAACGAGTGTGGAATCCTCTTTAGCGGCTTAACGGATCGATCACACACACGAAACACGGAGACACACACGATGATAAACGTAAACCCGAACGTCCCGACACGTGATTCTCTCCAAGAACACACTCTGAAATCTCTACAAGTTCGTAATCGCCCAGACGTTAATTTCTGCAAAGATTGTTAATCAAAACTGATTAACTCTTAATTATACGCCTCGGATTCGAACTTGCCCTGGACAAGTTCGAGAAGGTCCAAGCCCACGAACTTGTCCACCATAAGTTCGAATCTCGGCCTTTGAACTTATTCTAGAACTTGTCTTTGAACTTGTTCTAGAACTTATGTTTGAACTTACCTTTGAACTTATGTTTGAACTTATTGTAAAACATCAATTACAACCAAGTTCAAACATATATACAATCAATGTCAATACCAAACATATATCAAACATATAACAAACATATATCAAACATGTATTAATATGAAATTACAAACAATTTGACTATTACAAAATATCATCTATACTTAGACTGTTATCGTCACACAGGATGCACTAACTATTCAGGAAATTCCGTCCTTTTTCCAACCATACGTAATTCGGATCAAAGATGTTGTGGGAGATGGAAACTGTGGTTTTTGATCGGTAGTTGTTGCTATGGGTCGACTACAAGACGAATTGGCTGCAATTCGTAATGAGCTATTACAAGAGCTACATGACAACAAAAAACAATATGAAGTGATTTATAGTTGTGATTACAAACGTCTGGAAGAGTCTCTTAATTTCTTCGGTTCGATTTTTGCACCAGATAGACATTGGATGTGGATGCCTCACACCGGTCCTTTGATGGCGAATAAGTATAACAACATTATTTGTTTCTTATCAGAGCTTTGCAGGACATATTTTCCACTTAGGTCAAAGCCATTATATCCCGAACCTGACCAATCAATCACAATTGCATTTGTACATGACAACCATATTGTGAAGGTTGATTTAGAGGAGTGGCATCCGATGCCAGAAGTTTCTGGGTTTTCAAAAAGAAAAGGGAAAAATTAAGTGAGTGGGAAGAAATGTATAGAGATCGGTTACTCGTTTATAAAGAAGCCCACAGAAACATTGATCTTAATGTTATACCATTGGATTGAAACAATGTTTGTGAGTTTGATGGAATGAAAAAATGTTTGTCGTTTCTTAATTAAATTTTGTCTCGTCTTTGTTAAATGACTTTATAAAAAAAATTAATGTAATGTCGTGTGATTGATTGTTAGGGACAATATTTGTAGAGCTGAAATGAATATTACTTTAATAATTATGTTCATCTCTAAGGGGGAGAATGTTGGGAATAATTAATAGAGATGAAACAATTATATTGTATATAATTGTAAATACTCAATAGATTAGGGGTTATATGTGTAAATACACAATACTTGTGTATTGTGTATAATTAGAAATGTATGCTACACATGCTGCTATGAATCGAAGATTACACACACACATATGGATCTGATTTAGAGAGAATAGGAGAAGTGCTTTGCAAGAAAACCAAGAACATCAATGTAATATTTTCTCTCTTTAATCATTCAATAGATTGTGTTGGATTGTTAATTGTTCATATGAATTGTTCTATGTTGTATGAATTGCTAGAAATATGAATTCACAATTGGTATCAGAGCCTAATATGGCTGAATATGAGTGAATTTTGAATCTGAAATAAATTTTTTTAATATACTGTTATATTCATTTTTTTTGAAAATCCGAAAATCAATTGAGGATTTTGATTTTGTGGATGAAATGATCTGAATTTTGGATCGAAGGTGTGAAATTTAAAGGCGAATCTGATGATATAAACATCAAATATTATCTCAAAACACACAGATTTTAATTGAGAAATTTCAGATTTTTTGAAAAAGTGTGTGTTCTTGAGGTTTTTGGTCGATTTTTGGTTTTTAATCAAGAATTAGCCAAAGTGATTTCACAAAAGTTGTTTCTGCTATTAAAACGAACCTTCGAAATCAATTTGAGGTCAATTCATGGATTTTTGTTGAAAAAGTTTGAATCTGATCTTGTTTTTGTTGAAAAATGATAAAACTCGGGCATAACTAAATTCATAGTGTCATTCGAGTTTTATAAAGAAGGCATTCGAGTTTTATGAAAGCTTTATTCGAGTTTTATTAAAGCTTTATTCGAGTTTTATGAAAGCTTTATTCGAGTTTTATTAAAGCTTTATTCGAGTTTTATGATAGCTTTATTCGAGTTTTATGAAGCTTTGACCGAGTTTTATCAATGCTTTGACCGAGTTTCATCCATTGTTATTCGAGTTTCATACTTCTTTGACCGAGTTTCATCCATTGTTATTCGAGTTTCATACTTCATTGACCGAGTTTCATGAAGCTTTGATCGAGTTTAACTTCTTTGTAATTCGAATTGATTTCTATTTCATTCGAGAAAGTTCAAGGGTTATTCGAGTTGAATCCTTTCTCATTCGAGTTTCACACTCAATCATTCGAGTTTTATACTTCTTCATTCGAGTTTGGTGATTCTTTATTCGAGTTTGATACTTCATCATTCGAGTTTGATCATTACATATTCGAGTTGAGTCATTATTCATTCGAGTTTCATCATACTCTTGACTATTTGACCTTTGCTGCTTAAATTGACCATAACTTTTGACTGGAACATCGTTAGAAGGCCTACCATACGTCAAATCGAAGCTTGAAAAGAAATCTACATTTCTAGAACTGGCATAGCCGGTTCGGTAAATTTTCGAGGCCCAATTCCACTCCAGAAAAAAGTTACGGGCAATTTTATGCAGAAAATCTGAAATTTCAACGTCAAAAAGTCATTTCAGAGCTGATTTTTCACTAGTTATCATTAACTGAAATAGCTTTTCAAAGTTTTATCAGAATTCACTCAGTTTCTCCATAAAAGATCTTGGAAGATTCAATTTCTAAGCAATTCATAATGGAATTTGAACAATTGTCAAAGTCTGAGCTGATTTTCAAACTTACTGAATCTGAAAAGATTCGTAAGAACAATTACGACATTCTCATTCAGTTAAATACTGATAAACATTTGGCGTTACGTGACGTACAAATACTGAATGAAGAAATTCAGAGCTTAAAAGAAAAACAAAACTCTGAGAGTTGTGCTCATCAATTGAAAATATCTGAATTATTTAAAGAACTTGATGAGCTGAAACAAGAAAATTTTCAGAATGCAACTCAACTGAAATATCTTTTGCCTGAAAGATCTGATCTTTACAAGAAAGTTAAGGATCTTGAAGATACACTTTCTAAGACAAAACAAACTGGTCAGAATTGTATTTTAAACAAAAATGAAGAATTTTTTGCTCTTCAACAAGAGTTGTCTTTAACTAAAGATATGATTGAGAAGGAAAGACATGAGTTCTTACTCAAAGAACAAGATTTTAAATCAAAATCTGAATTGTTTGAAGATGAAAGACAAATGTTCTTAATCAAAGAACAATCTTTTAAATCTGATTATCAATCATTTGATCATGACAGAAATTCAAATTTAGTCATTATCAAAAGTTTGGAAGATCAGATGCTTCATCTTACAAAACAATTACATGTGTTTACTTTATCAACTGAGTCAAAGGTTAAGACCCCTTCTTCAGTATGTTTAAAATCCAATGTTGATCACTCTAGTTTATCTTCTGTAAGTGAAGTGAATCTAACTAACTCTGCTAAGTTTGATTCATCTTCTGATCTGAAACTTAAGTATCTTCTCAAGATACATAAAGGCAAAGACAAAATTATTGAACAACTTCCGGTCAAGACTTACACTGGTGAATCTTCGAAGTCAAATTTTCCTAAAGTTTCTGAAAATACTAGTCATTCTAATCATAAAATATTTTCACAGAAAAATACCAAGTATTATCAGAAACAGGCAAGAACCGGACAGTTGTTCATAAAGAAGAGTTTGAAAAAGTCTGAACATTCAAAGTCAAGTTTCTTTAGAAATTCAGATATTCAATTTCCAAATACTCAAAGAAATTTGTTTTCTGCTTTTGAGAAAGAAGCTGATAGTTATAATTTGCAATGGGTACCTAAATCCAAGTACAAGTGGGTACCTAAACCCATGTACAATTGGGTACCAAAACCCATTTTGAAATGGGTACCCAAGAGCGCTAACAAGTCTGGATCCAAATCTGTTTGGATACCAAAGACATCTTAAATTTTGCAGGTTATAGGTTTCTTATCATTTCAGATAAGGACCCGTTCTTCATTTCAATAGGCTCTTGATTACATCAGATCAAGACCCGTGTTTCAAATCAAAATGGTTTCTAGTTAATTCAGACTAGAACCCAGACTTCAATGAACAAGAGTCAAAGGCTTTCAGTTACATCAGACTGAAACCCGAGTCTGAAAGACAAATATTTCTGGAATTCCTGCCCTGCATTCAACTCTGATGCTGAATTGACAAATAGAGAGTTTTATTTTTTATAATTTTTTGCTCCTGATTTCATTTCTACGAGTTGACTAACTGTGTATGCTTATTTCCAGGGGGAGTTTCAGACGCACTTTGACGATGACATTTTTCAAAAACGGTGTGTGATTTTTCACGAAAATATTTGATACACACATAAAAAGAGTTTTTGAGCTGAAAAGAAATTTTTTTTTTATGAATCTCTGAATCTATCATTGAGATTAATTGATCTAATCTCTTAGATTTTCATAATCTCATTTCTTCTGAGACTCTCTTTGTTATAACTCTTCCAATTTATACTGGATTCTCCCGTTATCTCCCAAATGCTAATTCTTTCAAGAAAGTCTGGTTCTTTTCATATCATATATCAGATTTTCTATTTCATTATGATATCTCCCATATTATTTGAAAATAATCTCTCTGATATCTCTTGAGCTTCAAAGCTGAAAATCTTTCTGCTGACTCCGATTATGCACCAATCTGAGTGATAGGCATAAATTTCGCTTCTATGGTCTAACCAGAACCGGAAGACCTACCCAAGGAGCAAACCATCTATAGTTTGTGTGGGTGAGGGTTCTTTAGGTTTATTAGTTGAGAAGTGTCAGTTATCACGGGATACTGACAGGGTCGAGCAGAGGTAAAATGTAAATGAGAGGGATATTAAAAGGCGATGGTGGTGCATCAGATCATGCTTTTCGTATAAAGCTGACTGAATTTAATTCTGAAAAGTGAGCCGGAGGGAGCTAGGTTGAAAAGTGCTGAGAGCTGAGAGTTGAGAAAGGATTTGAAGAAAAGATAATCCTATCCTACACTGTGTCTGCTGGGTAATCCACATAATCTATCAAGCCCTAGGTGACTTGATATTGAAAAAGACGTCATGGACCCAGTGACGCATGCACTTAACCCCACCAACTACTCAGTTATCTCTCAAAAGATTTCTGTTTCAATAATCACGGAGATATAACACATTTCTATCGATATATCATTTGGATATTATTGATATTGAAACAAGGAAGACAGTTGCTCCGGTCTCCAATTTCATTTGATGCACATTGTGTCTAGAGCTAATTATATACACTTTTAGGACACATCGAGTCTATCAGTCTGCGTGACTATAAACTGCTAGTCCAAAGTGACTAAGCCGGAACAAATAAGAGTGATTCTTTCATGATAAAGGATTTCACGATGACTATTGGGAAATCCTACCAGTGTTAACATCACGCCAGCGCTGAAAGTAGGTCACATAGATTTTGTCTATTGTGCAAACAGGAATCCTATGTGGACCTGGACTTGTTTTCTCACAAAATGAATGTGTTTCATTTTCCCCAAAGTTGTAAAGCTTTGTTTTGTTCTAAAAAGATATAATATCAATTCGAGGGGGAGTGAACTTTTTGAGGGGGTGAGATAAATCTGTTTTGTATAGGGGGAGAGATGTCAGTTTAAGGGGGAGAAAATCAATTTGTAATAATTTCTGAGTTGTAATTGTTGTTGTATTTCTTCTACTGTAATTTCATTGAATTAATGTTTCTGAAGTTTTTGCATGATGTTCATAATTTTTTATGATCATCATGAGGGGGAGAAAAGCTGAATTTCAGAAACAACTGTTGAGTAGTTTGAAATCAACTGAAGACAATTGCTACATCATCTCAAGACAATTGATCAAGGGAGAGAATTAAAAAGCTATTCAGGATTCAAGGGGGAGTGTACTTACAAGAAAATACAAGAAAAGAGAAGATCAGAGAAGAAGATATGTGAAGATCAGAGAGAGTCAAATAAAGAAAAGAAGAAGATTCAGAGATCAGAGAAAAGAAGAATATTCACGAAAAAGTCCCTGAAATGATCTTTTATCAGAAAATTGATTTCATCTCTAAGGGGGAGATTGTTAGGGACAATATTTGTAGAGCTGAAATGAATATTGCTTTAATAATTATGTTCATCTCTGATGGGGAGAATGTTGGGAATAATTAATAGAGATGAAACAATTATATTGTATATAATTGTAAATACTCAATAGATTAGGGGTTATATGTGTAAATACACAATACTTGTGTATTGTGTATAATTAGAAATGTATGCTACGCATGCTGCTATGAATCGAAGATTACACACACACATATGGATCTGATTTAGAGAGAATAGGAGAAGTGCTTTGCAAGAAAGCCAAGAACATCAATGTAATATTTTCTCTCTTTAATCATTCAATAGATTGTGTTGGATTGTTAATTGTTCATATGAATTGTTCTATGTTGTATGAATTGCTAGAAATATGAATTCACAATGATAATGCAAATTATTAGATTCATTGTATTATTGTGTAATAATATCTGATAATTATATAAAACAAATAAAAAAACATTTTATATAATTATTGTCTAATAATTAGGTTTAAAAAAAAGAAAAAGATAAATCATTGTGTAATGATTAGGTTAAGAAAAGAAAAAACAATACAAAAAATTATTGTGTAATGATTAAGTTAAAAAGGAAATGGGTCCAAAGTGACTTTTAAGGCACAAAATTCGGCCATAATCAGATTACCCATTTTCAAATCACCGTCACTATCATCACCATCTTCCATGCCATTTGTGATCATCCATAGCTAGAGGTTTGAAAGGGGTTCCAATTAGACCACCCCATTTTGAAAGTTTAAGTCTATTTACACCCCATGTTTTATCTAAATCTACCCCCATATAATTATAATGTAATTATTACGTAATCATGATATAATTATTACCACATGATGATTAAGTTTACTTTCTACCTCATAAATATTATATAATGATGAAATATATACTTTCTACCACATAACTTGGGGGAGTCTAAATGGACCTTATAATATCTCAATGGACCCCCTATTTCCATTTTTTTAAAATAATCATTACACAATGATGCATACTTTTTAACCATAATTATTACACAATAATTATATAAATGTTTTTATTTGTTTTATATAATTATTAGGTAATGATCCATAATTATTACACAATAATTATATAAAATGTTTTTATTTGTTTTATATAATTATTAGGTAATGATGCAAACTTTATATTTTTTTTATTTTTTTTTAATGTTTTCATTTAAATAAAAAGTAATAAAATATAATTTAATGAATCTAAGAATTTGCATTATCAATCACAAGACATTACATTAATATTTTTTTTATAAATTCATTTAACAAAGATGAAACAAAATATAATTAAGAAATGACAAACATTTTTTCATTCCATCAAACTCACAAACACTGTTCATTCCAATGGTACAACATTAAGATCAATGTTTCTGTAGGCTTCTTTATAAACGAGTAATCAATCTCTATACAATTCTTCCCACTCACTTAATTTTTTCCCATTTCTTTTTGGAAACCCAGAAACTTCCGGCATCTGATGCCCCTCCTCTAAATCAACATTCACAAAATGGTTGTCATGTACAACTTCAATTGCGATTGATCGGTTAAGTTCGGGATGCAATGGTTTTGACTTAAGTGGAAAATATGTCATGCAAAGTGAAGCTGATATGAAATAAACAACGCAGTTATACTTATTCGCAATCAAAGGACCAGTGTGAGACATCCACATCCAATGTCTATCTGGTGCAAAAAGTTGTTTATGTAAAAATTTCAAAAATGTCAAAAATATTTTTAATACTTTTTGACTATTTTTACATTTAATTGGACCCCCTTTCCATTTTTAAATCTAATAAATACACAATGATAAATCCATATGATTATGTTTACAAATTATCAACCCATCATTTTCAATCTATTTCTACCACATACTAATGATTAACTTTCTACCCCATAATATTAGATATTAATTTTTTTTAAATATATAATATTAAAATACATTAAAATTTAGGGATAATTGCAAAAAAATAACCAACATTGTACAAACGAATTTATTACACAAAATATTATGGCAATAGTCGATTCTTGTATATTAATTTCCATTCTTTTGCAGGTAATAATCGAGAGAACGTTCCACAACAGCGTAGTAGCTATCACCCATACAAACTTGATATCCATTTGAATTGCTACGCAACTCCTCCAATAATTCACGACGAATATCCGGCCATTCATCTTGAGGTCGACCAAGAGCGACAACTATTGCTCGAAAACCACAATTTCCATCACCAACAACATCTTCTATTGCAGTGACATACGGTTGAAAAAATGACGGAATTTTCCAAAGGCCGGGATGTGTATAAGAATTTTCGTGTTGTGGTGGTTCGCCATGTATATATTGACCGTACATTGAGACTGCTGGATCCTAACATTTATAAAAAATAAATTAATTTAATGGATAATATAGAAACAAAAAAAAAAGATAAATTACTTATAAATGTTACCTGTTCATGATTAAAGTATAGACTGGGCGACGGTGGTTGGTAGTCATTAGTTAAACTATTCCAAAATGGATCTTGAGGATTAGTTTCGTATTCACCGTATGTTGTATTTGGAACCTCATAAATCGTTGGTTTCTCATTGTCAAATAGATTCGGAACCTCATACATTGTTGGTTGCTCGTTCAAGTCAAATGGATCTGACGTATATGTTGAGCAACTGTGTCTGCGAGCCTCTACAGGTGAAATATCATGCTCCTGTTGGAACTTCTTTCACTTTGATAGATATTTGTTGCTCATTCGGTTCAAATGACATTGGTCGATAGGTAGAGCAACTATGTTAGCGACTTTCTTGCGGTATAGGAGCCTGCGGTGGTATCACTTGGTTTGAAGGTCCCGTTTCCTAACATTTATGATGTAAGCTAAACTCATTTGATGAAATATTATAAATAAATGACAGTCTATAAAAAATAATTAATTTATACCTGCAGTGGCTGGTAATTTAATATGTTTTGCATGAAGGGATCTTGATCAAAAAGGTTGTTCACCATTGATGGCGGTTCTTGAAATATATATTCATCAGGTTAAATATATGAACTGTGTCGCCGACGTTCCTCGTTTAAGTCGATTTCTTTTCTACACACACACACACAGATATATATATATATATATATGTAGGGGTGAGTTCAATGGAAAACCACTATGCACCTTAAAACTATGGAAACCTATGCAAACCGTCCGATTTGGTGCATTTCATGAAACACACGGTGGCATGATCGTAAATAAGGTGATGCATCACGCGAGATTTTGATGCATCACGCGGAAAATTTGATGCATCGCGAGCGATTTTGATGCATCGCGCGGGGAATTTGATGCATTTGTGGTGGTGCAGTGCGGTTTTCACAAGTTTTTAGGTGCATGGTGATTTTACATTGAACTCCCCTATATATATATATATATATATATATATATATATATATATATATATATATATATATATATATATATAGACATATATATATATATATATATATATATATATATAAAGTATATTAAATTAAAAGTACTATATGAATATAACTCTTTGTTCTCTAACAATAGCAGCCAACCAATTGGGTTTTCTTTACTCTCCCTCTCTCTTCAACCGGCCGCCCATCTCCTCATCGGCGGCGGCTCCAGCTCCAGCACCGGTCACCGCCCTCTCACTCACGCTTTCTCTCTGTGAGACGTTCAGGAGTTGGGGACCACACCGTCGCCCTTTGATAGATATTTGTTGCTCATTCGGTTCAAATGACAATGGTCGACAGGTAGAGCAACTATGTTAGCGACTTTCTTGCGGTATAGGAGCCTGCGGTGGTATCACTTGGTTTGAAGGTCCCGTTTCCTAACATTTATGATGCAAGCTAAACTCATTTGATGAAATATTATAAATAAATGACAGTCTATAAAAAGTAATTAATTGATACCTGCAGTGGCTGGTAATTTAATATGTTTTGCATGAAGGGATCTTGATCAAAAAGGTTGTTCACCATTGATGGCGGTTCTAATATATGAACTGTGTCGCCGACGTTCCTCGTTTAAGTCGATTGCTTTTGTAGACACACACACACACACACACACACACACACACACACACACACACACACACATATATATATATATATATATATATATATATATATATATATATATATATATATATATATATATATATATATATATAGGGGTGGGTTCAATGGAAAACCACTATGCACCTGAAAACTATAGAAACCTATGCAAACCGTCCGATTTGGTGCATTTCATGAAAAACGCGGTGGCATGATCGTAAATAAGGGATGCATCACGCGGGATTTTGATGCATCACGCGGAAAATTTGATGCATCGCGCGGAAAATTTGATGCATCCTGCGGGATTTTGATGCATCGCGCGGGGAATTTGATGCATTTGTGGTGGTGCAGTGCGGTTTTCACAATCTTTCAGGTGCATGGTGATTTTCCATTGAACTCCCCTATATATATATATATATATATATATATATATATATATATATATATATATATATATATATATATATATATATATATATATATATCTAAAAAATAAAGTATATTAAACTAAAAGTACTAAATGAATATAAGTCTTTGTTCTCTAACAATAGCAGCCAACCAACATTTGGGTTTTTTTACTCTCCCTCTCTCTTCAACCGGTCGGCCATCTCCTCATCGGCGCCGGCTCCAGCTCCAGCACCGGCCACCGCCCTCTCTCTCACGCTCTCTCTCTGTGAGACGTTCAGGAGTTGGAGACCACACCGTCGCCCTGTCACGCCGGTCCCTCCTCCGTCTCTCTCTCTCTCTCTCTGTGACATTCACCAGCCACCGCCCTCTCTCTCATTCTCTCTCTCTCTCTCTCTCTCTCTCTCTCTCTCTCTCTGTGTGTGTGTGTGACGTTCAAGAATTTGGAGACCACGCCGCCGCCCTGTCACGCCACCGCCACATCGACCGCCACCATAGAATCTACGGCCACCCCTTCATTTTTCTGGGTATGACCTAGCTAGGGTTTTCATAGGTGGGCTATAGATACATCATACATACGAGATATAGTAGCCGTGGAAAAATTACGAGATATGGTAGATAAAATATATCGGTCTCACTTGATATTATGTGCGTGTAAAACCGTAATGCTTTATATTTGATTTCTATAGAGTGTTTGATTTTGATACCTCAATTATACTGTGGTTCTGTGGTCGTCGCCGGAAATTTTGTGGTCGTCGCCAGAAGTTCAACCGGAGTGGCCGGAGTTTACTGTAAAAGAAGACTAATCTATTTGAAAAAAAAATCTGATTTTTTTACTATTTTTTTTACTGTTTTTTTACTGTCATTATTCTTAAAAAAGACTATAATCTATTTATAATGTAGCCTTTGAAAAGACATGGGAAATGATAGACATGGGAAATGATAAATGTTGCCTTTGAAAATATCAAATCATAACATTGGAAATGATGGTTTACTTTGAAAAAGCAGAAAAGTGAAAATAGAAAAGTCAAACTTCTTGGAATTGGGTTTGAGGGTGTCCAAAAAGTGTAAAAGGGTGTCCAAAGGGTATAACCCAAACAAAAAATATAGGGTCCTACTTTTTGGACGCCCTCTCTACATTTTTGGACACCCTTTGTACCCAATTTTCAAGATGTTGACTTTCCACTTGGAATAGGGGTTCCAAAATTCAGATGATAATTAATGCTCAGTTAATTGAAAATCAAATTGAGACGGTAATTTTGCCGTCGACACCGGCGACGACTTTTCCGGCAAACCACTGAGCAGCACCACCAGCCACCAATAACCACTCACCCACCTCTGCCGCCAGCCACCTCTGCATCCAGCACCCACCTCTGCCGCCAGCCACCACCACCTACCTCTGCTAAACCGAACCCACCATCACCTAGATCCCTCTTTGTCCGCCGTTCAAAACCGACCACCACCACCACCTAGATCCACGACGTCGCCTCCACCACCTATTTGTTCGCCGGAGCTGCTGGTTCGCCGGAATGGGAAAGGTTTGCTCGAGTGGAAACGCAGAAAGAAGGGAGGAGTAGAGAGAGAAATGGTAAGAAAAGGTCAATAAATTGGGAGTAGAGAGAGAAGGATGGAAAGACATAGAGGAAGGAGGGAGGGTTTCTTTGTTATATATATATATAAATATATTTAATATTTTTCTATAAATTAAACTAAAAAGTGCAGGCCATAAAGGAGGGAGGGTTTCTATATTTTTTTATATTAAACTAAAATATGTTTTAAAGTATTATATATCTTTTATTTTTTATTTCATATCTTACTTAAATTAAATTAAAAATTATTTATTTAAATTTTGATTTTAACTTATATTTTGTTTATTTATATGCAAATGTACATTTACAATGGATTCGTCTAGTGACTGATGAAACTCGCCTGGTGACGGATTTAACAAAGAATAGCGTGACTCCAATAAATATTCTATCAACTCTGAAGGAGCGAAATAAATATAATGTTTTCATACTCAAAACTATATTCAATGTGCACCTAAATATTCGAAAGTCCAATCATGCAGGAAGATTTCCAATGCAGGTGAAAATTCTTATAGCGCTTTAATTATTATATACAAAACTTATTACTTACAATGCTTTAATTATTTTTTACATGATGACACATGTTCTTTTTTCTTCTTTGCAAACTAGTAATTATGTTTACGAGTTTACAACTAGTGCTTCCAACGAGTTGGAGAATTTATTCTTTGTTCATCCCACATAATGGAAAATATGGCGTGCATTCCCACACGTGTTGATAATGGATGCCTTTTATAAAACAAACATATATAAGAAACCGTTTCTTCAAATTGTTGGTGTCACTTCCACCGAAAAGATGTTTTGTGTAGTTTTTCCATTTATGGATAGGGAAAGAGAGGCGAACTACACGTGGATGTTAAATTGTTTAAAGTTGACACTTCAAGAGAGTATGCACCCACGTGTTATAGTCACGGATAGGGAGTTGGCATTGATGACTGCGGGCAAAGAAGTATTTTAAAATGCTTCCCGACTACTTTGTAAATGGCACATTGAGCATTATAAGAAAGTGCAGGCCATCAATTAATTCTCAATATGATTTGGGACTTTTTTATGTCATTGCGGGTTCATCTTATTGAATCTCCAACATGGCCAACATACATGGAGAACTACACGCATCTTCAATCGTTGTTGCTGAAATATCCTGGTAATTTAAACAATATTTTATTAATTTTATATATAGTATGTGAAATAATGTGGAATACCATATTTAACTATTTTAAAATTTCAGGGTTTTTGAAGTACGTGGAAGAAACTTGGTTGAGCAAATACAAGGAAATGTTTATATCCCTATATGTTGATCAATGTCTAATCTTTAGAAACCTCACAACAAACAGAGCTGAAAGTACTCATGCACTTTTAAAAAGATATCTGGGTTCACCAAACTCTACTCTCGATATTTTTTTGTTTTCGATTAATCAACTTGTGGAATAACATACATCAATTAAGGAGAGCTTTAGTATAAGCACAACTTTTCGATATAACCACCACAACTTCAATTAAAGAAACAGTTGTTCAAAAAAGTACTCGTGGAAGACCGAACTTGAAGAAACAACAAAGGAGGTATGCGGTTTTTGATATGAATGCGCCGCCTGAGAGACAAAGTTTTTCTATAGATCTAAACAATGAACCCCATGAGCTATGTACAAAAAAGCAATCGACTTAAACGGGGAACGTCAGCGATATAGTTTATATATTAAACCTGATGAATATATATATCTCAAGAACCGCCATCAATGGTGAACAATCTTTTTGATAAAGATCCATTCATGCAAAACTTATTAAATTACCAGCCATTGCAGGTATCATTTAATAACTTTTTATAAACTACTATTTATTTATAATCTTTCATCAAATGAGTTTAGCTTACATGATAAATGTTAGGAAGCGGACCCTTCAACACAGTGTGGATATATTTACCCTGAAGCTTCACGACAAGAAGAACTTTATATTCATCAGTCATCAATCCATGTACAATGTTTGATATTATTTTATTACATATTCGGTTGATTGGATGAATGATATGCTGAGTTCTTATTGTCAACTTTATGTAGGTACCAATGCGCCATATACATCCATTAATTCATGAAATTCCGTCCTTTTACCAACCATACGTAATTGAGATCAAAGATGTTGTGGGAGATGGAAACTATGGCTTTCAATCGGTAGCGGTTGCTATGGGTCGACAACAAGACGAATGGGCTACAATTCGTAATGAGCTATTACAAGAGCTACATGACAACAAAAAACAATATGAAGCGATTTATAGTTGTGATTACAAACGTCTGGAAGAGTCTCTTAACTTATTCGGTTCCGGTATTGTACCATATAGACATTGGATGTGGATGCCTCACACTGGTCCTTTGATTGCGCATAAGTATAACCGTATTTTTTATTTCATATCAGCTTCACGTTGCAGGACATATTTTCCACTTAGGTCAAAACCATTGCATCCCGAACTTAACCAATCAATCACAATTGCATTTGTACATGGCAACCATTTTATAAAGGTTGATTTAGAGGAGGGGTATCCGATGCCGAAAGTTTCTGGGTTTTCAAAAAGAAAAGGGAAAAAATAAGTGAGTGGGAACAAATGTATAGAGATCGGTTACTTGCTTTTAAAGAAGCCCATAGAAACATTGATCTTAATGTTGTACCATTGGAATGAAACAATGTTTGTGAGTTTGATGGAATGAAAAAATGTATGTCGTTTCTTAATTATATTTTGTCTCGTCTTTGTTAAATGACTTTATAAAAAATATTAATGTAATGCCTTGTGATTGATAATGCAAATTATTAGATTCATTGTATTATATTTAGTACTTTTTCTTTAAAAGAATGTATTAAAGAAATAATAAGTAAAATATAAAGTATGCATCATTACCTAATAATTATATAAAACAAATAAAAACATGGGGTTTTCTTTACACACCACATATATTTTCTTATACATCACGTCTATATCTTTGGCCTATATAAATATTTATCTTTTTGCAGTCAAATGTTTACCTTTTCGAGGTGAAAAATTAAATCAGTCCCTTTTCAATGCAGAATAGAAGGTAAAAAATTAATAGTTGTCATGTAGTTTTATTTTCAAGACAAATTAAAGAGAAATTAATACAATATAAATTGTAATTTAATTAACTAAAGGACAGTCAAATATATCCTTATTTGAGAATTTTTACAATAATTTTTCAATAAACTCCGGCCACTCCGACTGAACTTCCGGCGACTCCGACTGAACTTCCGACGATGACACAGAACTTCCGGCGACGACCTGACAGTAAAGTTGATGTATCAAAATCAAACACAACTTTATAAAAATCAAATACAAAGTTTTTTTTATTAAAATTCAAACTTTTTTTTCTGTAAAAATAAATCCCCCTCCCAAAAAGTGGTTCTCTCACCAAAGATAGAGAGGGTGGTGGCGTGACAGAGAGAGAGAGAGAGAGAGAGGCGGTGGCGGTGACTGTGACGCCCTCTTGCTTTGATAGTATAAATGTAATCACCAGGATCGACAAACAACCCAATGAAAAAAATGATAATTAAAATTGAATACTTAAATCAGGATTAAGCAGATCCACCCTAAAGCAATGAAAGTACATGTCTACAGTGATTAAGACTATCTATTACATCATCATAATTGTATTACAAGTCATAAATCCCAGCCCAAAGCTACTACGTCAGTGTACCAATAGCTTCTAAGTCTCCGGGATATTGAATTAATATGCTTAAGTAGAAGGTCCAGCTACACCTTTGCCTTTGCCTGAAAACATTGTGAGTCAACAGTAAGCTAATTGCTTAGTGAGATAACAGATTATACAAACAACAAATATTTCTTCACAAGCAATGCTTAACCATGGGCAGTGTAAGCCCCATGTATGTGAAAACAGGCAGTGCAAGCCTCAATGTATGTGAATACCATGCAGTGCTAGCATGGGGTTGGCAGTTCAAATGCTGATCGGGGATGTGCCGAACCTGACGGGATAACGAGTGGGATGATCAGTACCCGACAGTGGCCTGCTGTCAGCCCCAGTCCAGGTCGCATCAGATTGTGAAGTAATGATCATGCAGTGCAAGCATGATGTAACTAGATGCACTTTCAAATGAACGCTGGCTACATGTGTGTTACATGTCAAGTACGAGTGTGCATCATAACAACAAAGTAATCATGAGTGCCAATTGATGTATGAACAATGTGAACATGCCATTGAATATATAAACATGAATGCAAAAACAATAAATGTTAGAATGACAATCTGTTACTCACAGTGATTGGTATAGTGTGACTTGTCTCTGAATCAATGTGTGTTTTGATAACACCACAATGATCTGTAAAGTGAGTGTAATAGTGATTTTGTGTCAGTAGTTGCTTAAAACTTGTATTCTAAAAATTAAGTAAAATTGGAACTGATTTCGGACCACATCCGAATTCGGATGGATCCGAAGTCCGGATGGTCCACTGGTCCGAATTGGGGGTGATCCGGATTGGGTGGTCCGAATTAGCAGGGTCCGAAATGGGGTGGTCCGAAGTTGAGTATTGGTCCGAAATGGTTGAACAGGGCCCGAATTCGGATGGTCCGAATTCGGTCCATACTGATCCGAGTTCATACTTTGTATTTTTCCAACATTTTCCAGAAATTATATGTGTACCATTTTTGCATGTTTCAGTAACTAAAATAGTAAATATGAACTTATATACACTATATCAACTTATAACATGTCGTAATGTACCAAAATTATCACATTTGTGTCCATTTTTCCACAAGTTCGAAGAACACACACACTAAAACATACACTTACTTCAAAATTGTACTTAGACTTTGAATCTGATTCTGAAACTTGGTACACTACATTCGGATTTCACAAAAAACCAAACCAAAAACCATCAAAAATTGCAAGTTTGTATGAATGTTACCTCAAATCGTTTGTTGCAATGCTTATAGTTCCTTTCAAATCACTTGAATCCCGATTTTTTTGCACTTCAATTTGTTAATTTCTTGGGGATTTTGATGAAGAACCCGTAGGTTCTTAGTGAGAGAAAGAGAGAGACGAGAGAGTATAGAGAGAGAGTGAGATTTTGATAAATGAATGGCTTTTCCACCTTTTATTTGTATTTTTAACCTATTTGCACATTACACCCCTCAACTTCGTATCTTTCTCATTTATAATTTGTGAACATAATTTGCTTAAATTGTTATAAATATCCATTAATACAAATAATTAAGTCTTAAATTGCCTTATTACAAGTAATTGAAAAATAGGGATATTACAGCATGGGCTCCACCACGCCTATACTTCGTCCGCGAAGTCATGCTGCGCTAAACAAACTTGGGTACTTAGTCTTCATGTCTTCTTCTGATTCCCAAGTATGATTAGCTCCCCGATGATGCTTCCACTTGACCAGCACCATCCTGATTTCCTTGTTCCAAAGTTTCTTGACTTTTGTTTCTAGGATACACTCCGGCTCATCAACGAACCTTAGTTGTTCGTCAATCTTAACTTCCTAATGATCAGTCCATGGTTCCCTTTCGGGCACCAGACTCTTTCTTAAGTATCCAACATGGAAGACCGGGTGAACACCTGACAATTCCTCCGGCAAGTCCAAATGATAGGACTGATTACCAACTCTTTCTAGTATCTTGAAGGGTCCTATGAACCAAGGCGATAGCTTTCCTCGCTTAACAAATCTTGTGACACCTTTCATCGGAGAAACTTTCAAATATACCCAATCGTCTTTTTGAAACTCTATCACTTTGTGCCGGCGATCGTGATAGTTCTTTTGTCGATCTTGTGCCGTTTTCATGTATTGCCGAATAAGTTGAATCTTTTCATTGGTTTCTTGCAATAAGGCAGGACCAGCTATTGGAGTTTCTCCTGTTTCCCTCCAACAGGTTGGAGTCCTACACTTTCTGCCATATAGGAACTCGAACGGTGCCATCTTGATTGTCGAATGGTAACTATTATTGTAGGAAAATTCAACCAATGGGAGGTGATCGTCCCAGTTACCACCCAAATCCATGACACAGGCTCTGAGCATGTCTTCCAGAGTTAAGATCGTCCTTTCACTTTGTCCGTCAGATTGAGGTCTATAAGCAGTACTCATTGCGATACGAGTACCAAGACCGTTTTGTAAGGCAGCCCAGAAGTTGGAAGTGAATCTACTATCTCGGTCAGAGACAATAGACTTAGGCACACCATGCCTAATGACGATTTCGTTCACGTAGATTTGGGCAAGACGGTCCAGTGAGTAAGTTTCCCGAATGGGAACGAAGTGAGCGGATTTTGTCAATCGATCAACAATGACCCAAATGGCATCATGTTGACGACGTGTCTTGGGTAGCTTTGTTATGAAGTCCATAGTAATATGATCCTACTTCCATTCTGGGATAGGAAGAGGTTGCATACTACCATAGGGTTGTTGGTGTTCTGCTTTGACCAGACGACAAGTTCTGCACCTTTCTACATATTGCCAACGTCTCTTTTCAACCCTGGCCACCAGAAGTCGGCTTTCAAGTCGTTGTACATTTTTGTGCTACCAGGATGAATTGAGAACTTAGATTGGTGAGCTTCTTCGAGAATTACTTCTCGCATGTTCCCGAACTTAGGAACCCAAACTCTGCCGTACATACCTTTGAGTCCGGTTCCATCATCTTGCATTAATGGCAGTTGAATTCTGATATTCTCGTCCTTTACATTCTCATCTTTTAGAGCCTGCAGTTGAGCAGCTCTTACATCGTCTATAATTGTTGAAGTCAGTAATGTAGAAGTCAAGGCATAGCAATACGCCTTGCAGTAAGCTTTTCGGCTTAGGGCATCGGCCACTACGTTGGCCTTCCCTGGATGATAGAGAATTTCGCAATCGTAGTCTTTGATCAACTCCATTGACCTTCTCTGCCTCATATTCAAGTCCTTCTGACTGAATATGTACTTCAAACTTTTGTGATTGGTGTAGAGCTGACACTTGGTTCCATACAAATAGTGCCTCCATAATTTGAGAGCGAAAGTCACAGCAGTTAGCTCTAGATCATGAGTAGAGTAATCTTTCTCATGTGGTTTGAGCTGTCTAGACGCATATGCTATGAGATTTCCTCTTTGCATTAGAACAGCACCCAAACCCATGCCCGATGATTCTGTGTAGACAACAAAGTCTTCGTTCCCTTCAGGCAGGGCTAAAATTGGTGCTTCACTTAGCAGATTCTTCAATTTATCAAAGGCTGCTTGTTGTTCTTCTTTCCAAAAGAAGGTTGCGTTCTTGCGAGTAAGCTTTGTAAGCGGAACGGCGATCTTTGAGATGTCTTTGATGAATCGGCGGTAATAACCAGCCAATCCCAGAAAGCTACGAATCTCGGAGGCGTTGCGAGGTGATTCCCAGTTCTGGATAGCTTTGATCTTTGCAGGATCAACAGCAATCCCAGCACCAGATATCACGTGCCCCAAGAATTGGATCTGAATTGATTGTTTAAGAGGCACAAGTTAACAACAAGTTTATGATTGAGTATAAGGATCATGAAATTGTTTTGAATGTTGAGACGTACCTGCCTCAACCAGAATTCACACTTCGAGAATTTGGCATAAAGTCGCTCTTTGCGTAGCAACTTTAGTAATTCTCTCAGATGTGTAGCATGATCCTCTTTGGTCTTCGAATAGATAAGAATGTCATCGATGAACACGATGAAAGATTTGTCGAGCATTGGCCGGCAGACTCGATTCATGAGATCCATGAAAGCAGCCGGCGCATTTGTGAGACCGAATGGCATTACCAGAAACTCATAGTGTCCGTAACGAGTTCTGAAAGCCGTCTTTGGAATATCATCTGAGTGTACTTTGAGTTGGTGATAACCCGAACGAAGATCAATCTTCGAGAAGTAGCTTGCGCCTTGTAACTGGTCGAAGAGATCATCAATCCGGGGCAATGGGTATTTGTTCTTGATTGTGACTTTGTTGAGTTTTCGGTAGTCGATGCACATACGTAATGTGCCATCTTTCTTTTTAACGAACAACACAGGAGCGCCCCATGGAGAAGAACTTGGGCGTATGAAACCCTTATCGAGCAACTCCTGTAATTGTTTCATCATTTCCTGCATTTCAGCAGGGGCTAAACGGTACGGAGCCTTTGCTATTGGAGCAGCTCTAGGAATGAGATCAATGCGGAATTCCACTTGACGATCAGGTTGCAATCCCGAGATATCTTCTGGAAAGACATCTGGAAATTCTGAAACAACGGAAACGGTGGAAGGAGATTGAACTTCAGCCTTTGCATCGACAGCGTAGGCTAAATATGCAGAACAACCCTTGGCAACATGCTTTCGGGCTTTTGCAATTGAAATAAGGCACAAGTCGCCTTTGTGTCTGTCACCATAGATACAAATGTCTCGGCCCTCGGGAGTGGTAATCTTAATCATCCTCTTTTTGCATACAATCTGGGCCTCGTTATGAACTAACCAGTCCATACCTACTATAACATCGAATTCCCCGAACTCCATGGGAATTAAGTCTATGTTGAATACTACGTCCTCTACAAGTAACGTGCAATTCCTATACACTTTGTCTGCTTTAACTAACATGTTTCTAGCAGTCTCTATATCAAGCACGAATTGTAATTTGGAAGTAGACATATTGAATTGACGAGCAAATGCAGTGGAGACAAACGAACGATTGGCTCCAGAATCAAACAAGATATGTGCAGGAAGTGAGTTAACATAGAACGTACCAGTGACCACCTCCGGGTCATCCTTTGCTTCTTCAGCTGTGATTTGGAATGCCCTTGTTGGAGCCCTTTGAGTTTGATCCCTGCGAGCAGTGGAAGCTCCAGAAGATCTTGTCGCTGATTGTTGAACACTTTGATCTCGTGGGGGTTTCGGGCAATCCCTTGCAAAGTGGCCAAGTCGGTAGCAGTTGTAGCATGCATCATCTTTTCGCGGACAATGCTCCCTGTGATGGTCTTTCTGCCCACAGCAGAAGCAGTACATATCTTGAGTCTTGCACTCCCCAGAGTGCGCTTTTCTGCATCGCCTGCAGTCTCTCATTTCTGAACTGGCCGAAAAGGCCCTTCCCTTCTTGGGTGATGAAGATTGTTGATGGGATTGAGGAGAGAATCGGGAAGATCCAGACTTCCGCTGCCTTTTTGGCGGCGACGGTTGAGTCGGTGCTGCGGCCGCTGAACCTATGACATATCCAGATAATAGAACAATCTGCTCCACGTTTCGAGCAGCCTCCAGTAACCCAACAAATGTTGTATATCGAACCCCACTCATGGTTCGGTAAATTTCATAGTCTAAACCGGCCTCAAACCGGGCTATCTTTCTTTCCTCTGTGTCGACTTGATGCGGTGCAAACAGACTTAGTCGGGTGAACTCAACGGCATATTGTGTAACCGTTTTCGTTCCTTAAGTCAGGTTCAGAAATTTCGCCTCTAGACGGCGCTTCTCATCAGTAGGACAGTATTGCTGAGAGAATACTTCCTTGAATTCACTCCAGGACATGTGTGACACTACCTCCATCGTCAACACATGTGTCATTGCATCCCACCACATAACAGCGTCCCTTGCAAACATAGCGGTTGCAAAACGGACCATGTCTTTGTCAGCACAATCGCTGATTCTGAAAGTTCTCTCCGTGGTGGTGATCCACTCCAATGCCATCACGGCATCTCCGGTTCCATCAAAAGTAACAGCCCCGTTACTTTTGAAGTCCTTAAATCTACAACCCCTTGATTTGTTGGAAGACCCAGTGTCTCCTTGTCTTTCCTCTTGATCATCCTGTTGTTGCTCCTTATTCTTTCTTTTGTCAGCCTTTCTCTTGGCTTCGACCTCATCTCTGGCCCTTAATTGGTCAGCAAATGACTGAGCCTGCTCAGCCATTCGTTTGGATTGTAGCTCATTGTTCTGTTCCATAAGAGCTTGCATCATCTGGAACATTTGCTGAGGAGTCATATCGTCTCCTGACATGTTCTGAAACATAACAATTTATATTTAGAACATTTGGTTGTAACTCCTAAGTGTTTACAATTACCCTTTATTTGTCCCCGTGTGCATGTCAATCCTATCTTAGTTCGGATCATTTCCTAGGAGTCCATTCTAATATCATAACCTAAGTTTGAGTCCAAGTCCTCGCGGACACTTGAAACCTCAAACTAATGCTCTGATACCAAAACCTGTGACGCTCTCTTGCTTTGATAGTATAAATGTAATCACCAGGATCGAAAAACAACCCAATGAATAAAATGATAATTAAAATTGAATACTTAAATCAGGATTAAGCAGATCCACCCTAAAGCAATGAAAGTACATGTCTACAGTGATTAAGACTATCTATTACATCATCATAATTGTATTACAAGTCATAAATCCCAGCCCAAAGCTACTACGTCAGTGTACCAACAGCTTCTAAGTCTCCGGGATATTGAATTGATATGCTTAAGTAGAAGGTCCAGCTACACCTTTGCCTTTGCCTGAAAACATTGTGAGTCAACAGTAAGCTAATTGCTTAGTGAGATAACAGATTATGCAAACAACAAATATTTCTTCACAAGCAATGCTTAACCATGGGCAGTGTAAGCCCCATGTATGTGAAAACAGGCAGTGTAAGCCTCAATGTATATGAATACCATGCAGTGCTAGCATGGGGTTGGCAGTTCAAATGCTGATCGGGGATGTGCCGAAGGATAACGAGTGGGATGATCAGTCCCCGACAGTGGCCTGCTGTCAGCCCCAGTCCAGGTCGCATCAGATTGTGAAGTAATGATCATGCAGTGCAAGCATGATGTAACTAGATGCACTTTCAAATGAACGCTGGCTACATGTGTGTTACATGTCAAGTACGAGTGTGCATCATAACAACAAAGTAATCATGAGTGCCAATTGATGTATGAACAATGTGAACATGCCATTGAATATGTAAACATGAATGCAAAAACAATAAATGTTAGAATGACAATCTGCTACTCACAGTGATTGGTATAGTGTGACTTGTCTCTGAATCAATGTGTGTTTTGATAACACCACAATGATCTGTAAAGTGAGTGTAATAGTGATTTTGTGTCAGTAGTTGCTTAAAACTTGTATTCTAAAAATTAAGTAAAATTGGAACTGATTTCGGACCACATCCGAATTCGGATGGATCCGAAGTCCGGATGGTCCACTGGTCCGAATTGGGGGTGATCCGGATTGGGTGGTCCGAATTAGCAGGGTCCGAAATGGGGTGGTCCGAAGTTGAGTATTGGTCCGAAATGGTTGAACAGGGCCCGAATTCGGATGGTCCGAATTCGGTCCATACTGATCCGAGTTCATACTTTGTATTTTTCCAACATTTTCCAGAAATTATATGTGTACCATTTTTGCATGTTTCAGTAACTAAAATAGTAAATATGAACTTATATACACTATATCAACTTATAACATGTCGTAATGTACCAAAAATATCACATTTGTGTCCATTTTTCCACAAGTTCGAAGAACACACACACTAAAACATACACTTACTTCAAAATTGTACTTAGACTTTGAATCTGATTCTGAAACTTGGTACACTACATTATCAACCTTTGATTTTAACATTGCAACAAAAATATACGACATGCATTAACATTCGAGATCAAATCCTATGATTCGGATTTCACAAAAAACCGAACCAAAAACCATCAAAAATTGCAAGTTTGTATGAATGTTACCTCAAATCGTTTGTTGCAATGCTTATAGTTCCTTTCAAATCACTTGAATCCCGATTTTTTTGCACTTCAATTTGTTGATTTCTTGGGGATTTTGATGAAGAACCCGTAGGTTCTTAGTGAGAGAATGAGAGAGACGAGAGAGTATAGAGAGAGAGTGAGATTTTGATAAATGAATGACTTTTCCACCTTTTATTTGTATTTTTAACCTATTTGCACATTACACCCTCAACTTCGTATCTTTCTCATTTATAAATTTGTGAACATAATTTGCTTAAATTGATATAAATATCCATTAATACAAATAATTAAGTCTTAAATTGCCTTATTACAAGTAATTGAAAAATAGGGATGTTACAGTGACAGAGAGCGAGAGCGAGAGCGAGAGAGAGAGAGAGAGAGAGAGAGAGAGAGAGAGAGAGAGAGGCGGTGGCGGTGGCTGTGAAAGATAGAGAGAGAGATATGCGGCGTCGGTGTCGGGGCCGAATAGGGGTTGGCGGCCGGATCTTGAAGAGAGAGAGAGAGAGAGAGGGAGGGCGTTTGAGAGAAAGTGGAGTAGAGAAAGTGAGAATTAAACCCTAATCAACTTATGAGGGTTAGTTGGCAAATGAAGTGTCATTTTTTTTTTAAAATATCCAGATTTATAATTTTATAATAATATTTTTATTTTTAATATATTTTAAAATTCCAGAATTATAATTTAATTATGGATATATCTTTTTAAATATATATAATATGAATAATAGCTATTTTTTTAACATTAAAAAAATATTTCTAAATTAGTGTGTGTGCATGTGCATAATAAAAACGAGAAAATTTGCCCGCGCTTCGCGGCGGGGTTTACTTTCATACAAAAAATATTAAAATATATAAAAAAAACATATTAACATACATATTTGATATTCGAAGCAAAATGTTATGTTATTTCTATTAAATATATTACAATTTTTGAAATTATACGTTATTGACTTTGAATGCAACATTTAATTTCAAAATTGTTCATACCACCACCATCAAAACCCTTTTGGATATAACTTTCTCTTCCGACATTGAATCTTCACGTAACACTAGATCCATAATAGAGAAAACTGATTCTAACCTATCTCCCGCTTTGCACAGCCAACTCCATACTTTCCTCCAAAAGGAGTCCAACATTGGATTTTCGTGTTTTAAAATGTTTTTGATTGATTATGTATGTAAAAATCAAAACCATCTTATTGTTTGATCTAGTTTCAAACCACATAATAAATCATAATGGAAAAAGAAATAAACACACAATGCATGCATTATTTCTATTATTGTTTTTATATTATTAAATAAATAATAAAAATATTGTTAACTAAAATATTTGATTAATAATATACAATAGTGCGATGATAAAATCAAAATATATAGTGCAATGATATAATCAAATTATATTATTTAATCTTTTAAATTTTATTTCTTAAAAAAGCTATATACATGGAGAAATGAGACATATTTTCTTAAAATATATTTAAGAAATAAAATGTTTAGTAGAAAATTAGTTTAATTTATATTAAAGTAATATTTTAAAATTAAAATACATTAAATTAACTCAACATGTGAAAAAAACCAATTGAACAATATTCTTCAATGATGCGGGTTTGTACCCATGACCTCCCATATGAAAACACACATGTTAACCAATTGATCTACACACCTTTTCATTAAAATATTACACAAACATGTATATATGATTATTTTAGTTTTACTATTCATATGAATAGCTTATGAATAGTAACATTTACTTTGGTAAATGTTATATATTTAATATGATTTATTCAAATAGACATGACAATTTTTATTCTACTTTTTTTTATATATGAAGATTCATCTTATATTTTATATAATGATGTAAACATCATTTATTAGATAACTAGTTTAACTCACGTATTACGTGAATAAATTTTATTGAATAACTAGTTACATATACCACTACAAGAAAAGTGTCATTTAGTGACACACACTTTTAGTGACACAAAAAAAAGTGTCAATATATCTTACTTTTAGTGACACGTATGAAAAGTGTAGGTATAGAGCAATCTTTTACCCACACTCTTTCTAAATTAGTGACACAAAAACATACATTTTTAGTCACTATATGTCTATACCCACTCCACTTTTACCCACTCTTTTTGTTGTAAAAAAAGTGTCACTATAGGTATCAAAATTTTTTACCTACACAACAAAAAGAGTGGGTAAAAGTGGAGTGGGTATAGACATATAGTGACTAAAATTGTATGTGGGTATAGACCTTAAATATTTTGTGACAAAAGTTTTGTGTCACTAATTTAGAAAAAGTGTGGGTAAAAAATTACTTTATATCTACACTTTTTCATAAGTGTCACTAAAAGTAAGATATAGTGACATTTTTTTTGTGTCACTAGAAGCGTGTGTCACTAAATGACACTTTTCTTGTAGTGAAACCTTAATGAAAGGAAAAAATTTTAGAAATAAGGTAAATTTTTAAATTTCAATTAAAACTAATATGTTTTTTTTTACAAAACTAATATATTTTGGTGTTGGAACACCGAATGCTAGTTTCGAGGCAGGTTTTTTCAGAAAAATTTTTTTTGTCTCGTTCGGAAGACCGAATGCATGGTTCCAATGTTCACTTTTCAGGTTTACGAATGTTCACTTTTCACTTTTCAGGTTTTTTTTTGTCTCGTTCGGTATTCGGAGGACCGAATGCATGGTCCCAATGCACCTTTTTTAGTATTTTGCAACTTTTTCAGTCTTTTGTGTCCTTCGGGATTTTGAAGATCGAATGGCAGGATGGCAACAGTTGACCCGTGAACCCCCAACCCCCCTATATATTCACTTGCATTTGATACAATATTCATTCATAAACTTGTTGAACATTATTTTTATTTCTATATCTCAATCTCTGTATCTTTATATTTTTTAAACACTTATTTTAATTTCTATAATGGCCCAAGAAGAAATATTTGCTGGTCCAATTAATGGCGAGCTATTGTTTTTAAATGAAGAACATCGGGCGTTCGAGTTATTTCAAATAAACAAGAACGATCCCGAACAAGACAAAAAACTTGGCACGCCATTGGAAGTCATCGTGGCGATGGAAAATTATGGAAACATCTAAAAGAGCATCCGATACCGGGGGATGTTATGACAATTATTGAGGATGCCGGTTTTCATGGAATTTTTGAATGCGGAAACCATAAAATTGATTGGCACTTGATCACTGCTCTTGTAGAGAGATGGCGGCCGGAGACCCATACATTTCATCTTCCTATGGGCGAGACTACCATTACTCTGGAAGATGTACAAGTGTTATGGGGATTGCCAGTGGATGGAGATGTCGTAACTGGTGCTGATCTTAAACTTACTTCCCAAGAAGTTAATAACTTGTGTCTAACTTATCTTGGTTTCGTGCCCATGGAGAACCAAGTATCTGGGTTGTATGTGAAGATGACCGCTTTAATGACAGAAATCCAACAAGCGGTCTGGGGTGATGATGAAGGTCCTAGACAAAGGGCCGGTGTTTATATTATGTACATACTAGGAGGTACATTGCTTCCGGATTCTGGAAATCGGTTACCTTTACATTTACTTGTAAATTTAATTATTTTGGATCGTCGCAATCGACTGAGTTGGGATAGTGCTGTCCTGGCATGATTATATCGAAGTTATGTCCCGCTACAAATCGCGACACACAGTATATGTACGGTCCACTTTTATTGTTACAACTTTTGGCTTGGGAGAGAATTCCTACTATCCGCCCTGCAATGACACAACCGCAAAACAACATTGTCTTCCCATTTTGTGCAAGGTTAGTATTTTTTATTTTTACTTTATTGTTACATTTAAATTTAACTTTTCTTTTATAGTATAATATTTAACAGTTTAGTTGTAATTACATATAAATATTTTAATTATTAAGCAAAAGTACGTGAATTAAAAATAGATTTCACTATATAATATATTTAAATTTAGCTATACTTAAATGAAAATATATATTAACTTTATTTTTTTAAACCAATTGTTATATATTTTCTTACAATGTTAAGTTTTCATTCAAATCAGAAATATAAAAAAAACAATGTATTAACACTATGAAATAATTAAATTAGAACGTATAACATATACATATACATGTTGTAGTTATCCAGATAATTGTTATTGGTGGTGTCTAGGATAGTCTGATCGGGTTTGGTTGTTGGATATTCGAAAAGTATTATACCGAAAGAGCCATGCCTCCCGGACTGACCTGACTGGCCATTGTAACTTTATTTTAGGATAACTACAAAATGAATGTGATATATGTGATATATGTGATAATTGTAATACAAGTTTCAAAATTGAATATTGACTATATATTTAATGATATAGATAGAGAGGGAGTCACAGCTTCGCTGAAACCGGAGCACATTGTTTAAGATCGACTCGCTACATTCTAATAGAAAATAACGAGGTATATTATTTTGAATTTAAGCTTTACATTTTTAAACTACAAAAGTTATGAACCACACTTACTTGTTACTCTTTGTTATGTGCTAGTTTAACTGGACACCATATGTTGAATTCCTGCATCATTTACACGTTGATTGTAGTAGTGGTTTTTAATCTTGAAGATGCAACATATATCTAATATGTTGGGAGATTGTTGAACCACACTTACCGAGCAGGGTAAAGAGACAATTTAATATGGTACAGACCATCCCGTCAAACAACTTGTTATTTACATTTGATCAGCACAAAAAGGTGCACAAATCAATCGGGTGGGTAAGAAAGTTGATTGGCTTAGTAAGCACGAAAATTATATTCAACAGTGGCATTCGAGACATGAAAATATCGTCAATGGTATTTTATCAAATAACTCTGATGCCAGTATTGAATATAATAGATGGTACTTTCAGTGAATGGTTAATCACATCGTTCGTCCTCAATCAAGTGGTCGTCCAGGGTTCAAAAACATTGCTGGATCTAGGGATTTAGCGGTAAGCCATTTTTCATTAATTAAATCATTTACATTCATATAAATAAATTATTGACTTTATGTAATAATATATATTCTCTTAACAGTTTGAGGGGCTGAGCCATTTGTATCAACCAGGAAGCGATCTAAGTCAACAGGAACATTATGGCATCCAACAGTACAAGGATCGAGCTGGGGGTAGCCGTCGTTTAGAGATGCCATATCGGTATTTTCCTGTTGATTTTAGCAACTATCCTAGGGCAACCTATCAATCTGGTTCTGGTGCAAACGTATTAGTTCCGCATCCTCTTATCCCAGACTTGAATGAAGAAGATGTGTCGTAAATCGTTAATGGTTATATGGATTCTAACTTACATTTTTCACCGAAGTTTAATGACGGCACACAAACCATGTTTGGCCATCAAGAAGCTGGTACTTCAAATGCAAATTTAGGGGAACATTTAACATTTCAGCCAAATCCTGTGGTACAAAATTATTTTGGTGCGTACAACAACACATAGTATGCACAACAGAGTCAGGTTGTAATCGACACGGGCGGTCCCTCACAACCTTTTCAGACACAGAGGGATACACAGTCTCAATTGCAGCTAGATACTAGTATTTCAACTCCTTCGTATCACAGTTTTTATTCCCCTCGATTTAGCTCTCCACAACCTCCACCAATTAACATTCACGGATTTACTAGCTTGTAGATGGGAGGTCCTTCATATGTTCGATCACCTGTACATTTTCATGAATTTCAATCACCATTACAAAACCTAGACGATCATGGAATAAGTTCAGGCTGGATTCAACGAACTCTTGACGATAACCCATCCCAACCTGAAATTGAAACGACAGAAAATCCAACGCCACAAAGTACCATTGCTTCTAGACTTGATCGACGCCCTAATAGACAACAAGGCCATCATTGTAATATTTGTCCTACTCCCCCTTAATTTATGATGTGAAAAAAACATTTGTATCGTATTGTAATATATTAAATTATAAATCAGTGGTTGAATTTACAGTTGTTGTATTTTAAATTTGTTTTTAGACAAATATCCCTTTATTGTCCTATATTTTATAACTTACATTCATAGTTGATGCTCATTCTATTAAACGTTTGTATCATATTGTAATCTTTTCAATTATAAATTAGTGGTTGAATTATAAATCAGTGACTGAATTTACAATTGTTGTATTAAAATTGGTTTTTCGCACCAACATTTTTATTTTAAAGTTTTAAAATATTAAAGTCTTTAAATCAATGTCTTAAAATAGTTTCAGCAATTATTTATAAGAATTATGTCATGTTTTATATACTATAAGATATTAAAATTAGTAATTAACCAATTATGTGTTAGATTGATCAAATTTCCATATTTATAAGAATATGTCATGTCTATTCAAATTTAAAACAATTCATTCTAGCAATACTTGATATTTTTAAGACGAAACTTATATTGATATGAAGAACCACATTTTGACATATGTTAACCAACGTTGGTAATCAAACATGCTAACCCTGAAGACAAAGTACAATAAGATGCTAACAATCAAGATAATAAACAATAACATGATAACCAATAATAGAAACACGTGCATCCACCAACCAATCAATCTGAATCTATTTGCTAGATTCACCAAATCCCTCATCATCGCTGGTAGACTCAACTACCTCCTCATTATTGTCCATCCTACGATATAGGATAGACAATGCCTTCAATCGGTTGTGCTCAGCCCGTGGTAGTCTTGGTGGATCATACAGATTATGCAGTTTCACATCAGAAATGTAAATTGATATCAATTTATGTGTGGTCGTACTATTCAGCAACCAATTCCAATGATAACCAGCATCTAACGGATGTAGATTTGAATCCAAGTCAACACCGGTTACATGGTAGTAAAACCATTTGTTTTGATACCTTGGAGGGTATCCTAAAGCTTCTTGAAGAATGTCAGATTTGAACCACCATTCATTAAATTGATGTATTTTAACGCAATGAACGTAATGGATTTTGCCATTGATGTAATCTCGACCTGGCTTATTTGTGAAAACTCCGTTTAGAAGAACTTTGATGCTAAAGACATCTTGAAACTCATCTGTTAAAGTGAAGCTATTTATAGATGCATAATATAGTCAAAAAAGTTAAATATAAAAAATTAAGAAGATAAACTACCGTAATGCTCAAGGTCAGGTCTCGGATCTTCTGGTTCAGAAATGTACCAACTTTTAGTTCCTGCACTTGAACTCATTTTTGTGAAGAAAGATATTTAGTCACTACGATTTTTGAACAAAGATATCAAGTCACTACGATCTATGAACAAAAATTTAGTAAGACGGTCTATTTATATGTATCGGTGTACGGTGACATTCGGTGTTCGTAACACCGCATTAAAGGGTCTTGTCACCTCCGGACCGACAGAATCTTACTGTTCCTGACATCGAATTACAGGGACTTGTCACCTCCGGGCTGACAGAATCTTAGTGTTCCTGACATTCGGTGTTCCTAACACCAAATTACAGAAATGTTTCGCCCAACTACGTGTATATATATATATATATATATATATATATATATATATATATATATATATATATATATAAATTGAAAATGTATGGAAGAAATAACATCTTATCGTCCACAAATAATATTTTTCAATTCTAAACCTATACTGTTTTCATATGGAGCCACATAGTCCGTTTCTTGTTAATTTGTATTGGGGGCGTTGTGTGTCTCATACCAATGGTAGCGTTATTTGTGATTCCAGAACCCATACTTCTACATAGTTATTGACCAACGTATGTCCTATAACGATTTTGTAGATTTGGTAACATTTAGACTGTAAGTTAATAGGAGGGTGTCCAAAATTTGCTTGTACCTCCTATATCAATTCCAAGGTATTGACATTCGATCGGAAGTTCTTGGCGATGAAAGCTTAGGCGTGTTGTACTACATGGCGAGCACACAACATCATTTTATAGGAATCGTCGAAGTTATCTTGGAGGCACACAATCAAGCACCAACACAATCATTTTCATTTTTGGAACAACTTCAACACATATCTGTTTCAAATGCTATGGACGTCAACCTCAGTTATGATTTTGTTTCACAACATAGTGCTTATACATATCAAGAATACGACGTAGGCCAAACGGGGTTTCCATTTACACAGCAAATAAGTAATCAACAATGCAACTTTACTGAGCATCTAGAAAGTACATAACAACCTGATACTAGATTAGAAACTGTGTTACATGGTTCACTGTATCATGATGATCGTGAAGGCACCGCGACTTGCGGTGGGTTTGAAGATTCGGATGATTGTAGCTTTGAACATTCCGTACCGCAGGAAGAATCCATTGACGAAGAATTACATCCCGACATTGACGATGACGAAGATGTGGATGTTCCTTCTCAAAATATAGCAGTAGCAACTACTTCTGTGTTTCAACAAAACATGAACGAAAACAACTTACCAGATTGGGTTGAAGATGAGGAGTTAGATATGTGGTGTCATACAACTAACATAATAAGGCGGAATATGTGCTTCAAGGGAAAAGAGGAGCTTATATTTGCCATTAGAAGATGGAATATCCAACAAAATAAAGAGCTCATTGTTGTGGAAAGCACACCCACCATCTTTAAAGCGAAGTGTTACACGACTCATAAACCATCTCAGCAAGTTGTCCAAACACGCGAGTGCAAGTGGATCGTTCGTGCATCAAAGAAAAAGAAAAATAATTTGTGGCAAATTTATAAGTCGGTGGATGCACATAATTGCTATGGGAGCGTCGTCCGCAACAATAACTGTCCTTAAAATCGAAGGACATAGCTGTAAGTGTAAGCCATTTCGTAAGAGAAAGGATCAACATACCTGTGAAACAAGTGAAACAAGTACAGGCCCATATAAAGCATGAATTTAAAGTCGATGTTTCTTATATGAAGGGGTGGCATGGGCGAAAGAAGGCTATTAAGAATATTTATGGTAGTTAGGAAAGCAACTTCCAAGAGTTGCCAATGTACATCAAGGCATTACAGTCTGCAAACAAAGACACAATTGTTGAATGACAACATCATCCTCAAAGCCATCCTGACTGTGAGACTTTCAAATATGTCTTTTGGAGTTTCAGACCTGCTATAAAAGCATTTCAAAGATGTCATCCGGTAATTTGTGTTGATGGAACACATTTGAGAGGTTCTTACAATGTAAATTTACTAACGGCAGTTACAAAAGATGCAAACAACCATGTGTTGCAAATTGCATATGCTATCGTTGATGAAGAATCAAATGTTAGTTGGGCATGGTTCTTTGAAATGTTTAGGTTGTACATTGCCAATAGATCAATAGAGCCTTTGTGTGTAATTTCGAACAGACATAAAGGGATCATCAACGCAATGCAAAATCTGCATGATTGGATGGAGCCGTTTGCTTACCATCGTTATTGTCTGTGCCACGTACGAAGCAATCTTATGACACAGTTCAAGGTATCAACATTGAAGAAACTGTGTTGGGGCATGGGTTCTACAATCCAAAAGAGGAAGTACAAATATTTCGTTAGAGAATGCAGGCATCTAAATGAGGATGCTTGGAAGTATCCAAAGGAAATTGGTACAAGTAAATGGGCTCTTGTGCATGATCGTGATCATATGCGTTGGGGCAACATCACAAAAAACATAGCAGAGTGCATGAATAATTCATTGGGTGCAGCCAGACTACTACCAATTAGAGCTGGCGTTGAATACACATTCAACAAGTGTGTGGAGCATTTCAGAAAGCATTATGAAATAGCATTGAATTGTGATACGCCGTTACCACCAAAATGTGGCGTTTGTTCACGCTTCGTGAACGACACGCACAAGAACACACAATAGTTGAATTTAATTATGCACGGGGTACATACAAGGTGGTCTCAAACTTGACGACAAATGATAGGGAGGAAATGATTATTGTAGGTCCCGAGAGGTTCCCAAAGTATATAGCTTTAAGTTGTAGAGGGGGGGTGAATACAGCAATTTAAGAACTACACACTATTTTCTCAATGTTTGTATGCATTATCAACAATTTGTTAATTACAAACAAGCTTGAATGCGGAATAGTTCAAGCTGAGATGACAGATACAACAGTATATTCACTAGTCTAAGACAAACTCAAACTAGTATACAATGAATACACTCACTAAGAAGCACTCACTGTGTTTACAAGACTTAAGGGAACAGCTTATGTAAAGCAGCTTAGACACACAGATACTGAATTACACAGCAGGCTTGCATGCATGAAAAACACACTTGCACGTTCACTCTTGGTTTCAGCACTTAGCTTTCTTCACATATCTTTCTGTCCTTAGAAGCTTCCTTTTATACTCACTCAGAGGATCTAAGAGAAACATCTTCATTGGACGGAATGAAAAAGGAGAAGTCTTGTTGAAAAGACAACATAACCTTTTCTGCACTTTTCTGAAAAGCAGACTTGTCTTCATGTGGGCAGAACTTTTGTCTTTTCACTTTGTCTACTGTTGCATTGCCTTTAACTAAATAAGGAATGTCAACTTTGTGTTTTTCTTCCTTGTAAAGGCCTATTTTGATATAAGAAAAAGGTCTGTCACCATTTTTCAAATAACCTTTTGTCTTCATGTAACAGAACAGCTTGGGCAGGCTGAGCAGTTCTGATTTCCACTTTGTCTTCGACTTTGTAAACTGATCTTGTAGTCAAAAACAATACATGAGGACTTGGAAACACATTCCATAAAGTGTTTAGCCTGTTCACAAAGAACAGGTTCTGTTCATAAAGAACAGAACACTTGTAAGATGCCCAAGCTGCTCACCAGTGTAGAGCAGCGTAGACAGTTTATGTTCAGCCTGTTCAGCAGACAGAACAGCTTGGACAAACTGTCTTAGTTGCAACACATGCAACACATAGAACAGCTTATGACTAATATTGCAAATCATTTTCAGGCTTCAATAAGGCATATAACAGGCCTTAAATTCAACCTTCAAATGCATCAACAGGTTTGATTATAAATCTCCCCCTCAGATATAGAACAGGTTTGACTGAGGCCTTTTTGTGCCTAACAATCTCCCCCTATTTGCAATAACCAGTCTAAGCCGGTCTTATCAAAAATCATTATATATTTTTACAGTACATTTTGCTGAATTGAAATTACAACATTACAGTAAAGTAAAAGATCAGTTTATATATACACTGATTCTTGATTACATACAACAACACATGTTTTTACAAGAGTACAACTAATGTACTAAAGTATTTTACAACTAATGTAAAAGAAAAGATTACAACTTATGTAATGATGTACAACTAATGTACAAAAGTATTTGGACTGTTTGTGTTGGGAGCTATTAATGGCAAGCCTGTCCAACTGATGCACAGCTTCCATTCTTCACCTACCCAGACGGTAGATGGACTTCACTCCATTGGAGGGGGATCCTGGAACATCTTTTCCAGTTCATCTCTTGTATCCTCAATTTCCTCAACTTCACTTCTGATGACCATGAACTTGGGATCATTGAGCTCTCCTCTTTCATAGAAGCCTCTGAGCTGATCCCAGACGACTGCTCTCCATTTGCTAGACTGCCTAAATGAAACTGCAAGTCTGAAGGCGGCAAGTTGTCTCAGATCAACTTTGTACAGCTCTGAGGCTCTTTGGAAGCACTTCTTCTGAGTTAGGGGATCTACAAAAAATGCTCCCAGCTCAGGTTCTTCAATAATCTTGCCATCCTCAAACTCTATTCCACTAGGCAGGCTATGATCAACTCCCTTCATTTCAATGGCATAGTCGCCCTGTTCGATCAGTGTCAGGAGTAGCTCCATCTCTGTGTCCTTTCTTGTCCTCCTGGCCTTTATTTTTGGATGTGTCACAAAGACACCTTCACTAACTTCCTTAGAGATCAGGCCAAGATCCTTTACTCTTTCCATCAACTTCTTGACATATGCCCTGATTTCTTTAGCAGTTTCAGACTTTGATTCACTCAGGGCAACTGCCAGCTCAATCCACTCCCTGTATCCCATCTGTGCTACATCAGTGTGGTCATAAGTTTCGAATTCTGGGCCTGTTGCACCCATCCTTGTTATTTTAAGCTTCCATTGACTGCCTTTCCTTGATACAGGGACAGCTTTGACAATTGCTTCCTTGGCTAGCCTTCTTTCAGCAACATCATGAAACTTTTTCCTAGCCAAGTTGTCAAAGTGGTATTGAGCTCTTGCATGGGGTATTGTTGATTTGGTCACAGAGACCTGAGTACCTTTCTCTACTTCCTTCTCTTTCTCCCCTGCTGATTGTCTAACAGCTTCCATTATTTTCTTTTGCACCTCCAAGGTAGACATTTTAATTTTCTTTGCTTCTTGGAGTGCAAAAGATTTAGCAGCTTTGGCAGATTCTTCTTCCTTTCTCATGACCTCTAGGGCTTGAAGCTGTTCTTCTCTAAATTCAAAATATTTGTGCATAGGAAGACCCATCTCTTTGGCCCTGGCCTTGTGGAATCTGATTTCAGCTGCTTTCTGCTGTATGGGATTATCAGCTGCCTTTTCTTTTCCTTTAGCTGCTGCTGTAGTGACAGCAGCCTCAGGAATTTCCTCTTCTTCTTCTTCAGTTAGAATTAAGTGCCTCCTTTTACTGCTAGGCCTGTCCTCAGGAATGACTTCCTCCCCCTTAGACTGAGCAGGGTTTGGAGAGACAGCCTGAGTACCTGGCTGATCAGTGTGAGTTGCAGACACTGGTATCTCCTTAGGAGAAGAAGTTTTCTCCCCCTTAGACTTAGTCTTCGAGGCAGATGACTTCTCCCCCTTTGAAGGAGATGAAGCAGCGACTTCAACACCTGGTCTGCCTGAAGACACAAAGTCAGCAGGCTTGCCAGCAGGTTTAGTAGAAGGTCTAGGACCAACAAGGCTAGTCACTAAGAAAGCCAAGTTATCCTTCACCTCTGTAAGCTGGGAAAGACAGGTCTGAAGAGAAGAGGAGTGGGAATCAGCAAGGGATGTGAGCTTAACAATATTTTCCCTGTCAGACGCTGTGAACAGCAGAGTTTGCAGCTGTGCAAGATGAAGTTCTAGAGAATCTTGCATATCAGCAAGATCTGATGACACAGAGTTTGATAGGGAGCCAATTAGAGTTTGTAAGCTAGCCAGAGTGGCTGGAAGAGTAGAGTTGCAAGAAGTAAGAAGTGATGACAGCTGTTGGGAAATGGCTGTCATTGAGGACACAGAGTCCTGCTGAATGGAAAGAATAGAGGAGAGGGAGGTGGACACAGTTTGCAGCTGAGCAGTGAGTGCTAACAGCTGTGGAGAGTGATCAGGCTGTTGAGTGGTAGGGAAAGAGGCCCTGAACAAATCAAAGAACCCCTGAAGCTGTGCAGACACAGAGTCTGATATGATGGAGGGTAGAGAGTTCATGGTGTTTTCCAAAGAACCAACTTTGTTGGTCAGCAAGGAAAGCTGATCCTTCAAAGGCAGGTCTGTGGGAGATGGAGGTGTATGGGTAGACTGTTTTGAGTGGGTAGATGGAGAAGATGATGATGAGGCTGGTGTTTGAGGATGTGATGGAGAGGGAAGTGAAACTTTGGACAGAAGCTCCATAGCCTGGGCAAAAGTAAGATGGCCCAGCTTGGAGGGGTCAAATGGTCTTTCAGCAGCGGCTGTAGCTGCATCATCAGGAGAAGGGGATGATGTTTGGGGCCTTTCAGATGTTGCTTGTGTTGCAACACCCTCATGAAGACCAGTGGTGATTCCCTCTGCAGTGCCTTGGTCTAAAGGCACCTCATCATTGGGAGATGGGATATGCATTTCAACATCAGCAGTGGTGAAACCTGCTGATGGAGTTTGCATAAAGGGAGTAGCCTCACCAGAGGGATGGTGTGATCCCTGAGGTTCATCAGCCTGGGATGTTGGTCCCTCAGCAGCTGTTTGGTGTGGAACAGCTGAATCATGGGGAGCAGAAGTTTGAGGCTGAGCTGCTGATTGGTCTGTACCAGCAGCGTAGGCACCTCGTGCAGACTCAGAGTGTGAGGAGAGTTTAGTGGGAGACAGTGTGGACGCAGTATGGAGTGGAGAGGACTCCTGTCTTTCAATATCCTCAGCCTGTTGGGAGGCTGGGATAGTTGATGTGGGTATCTCCGTTTGTACAACTGGTTCCTGTTGGGAGGAACCAGAGGGTCTAGGCTGACTCTGGGTTGACTCAGATTGCAGTGAAGCAGGCTCCAAATGAGCTGAACCTTCTCCCAAAATAGGAGAGGCAGCTGGGGTTGCTTCTTTTTCAACTGAACCCTGTTGAGAGGGAACAGAGGAGGTGTTTTTGTGGGCTGATTTCTTTTTGGCTAGTGATTTGCGTTGGTAATGAATGGATGATGTGGGTGATTGTGGAGAGGGGAGAGGATCTGTTTGGACAGGGTGTGAGACTGGGTTAGGAATAGTGGGGCTGGCCTGTTCCATAGTCTCTTGTGCCACAGAGGCACCAGCCACAAAGGCTTCAGGCTCAACAAATGAACCAGGGTGAGGAGCCTGCTCCTCCTCAGCCACAGAGGCTAAAGGAACAGCCTCAGGTTGAGTTGTTTTGGCCTTCTTTTTCACAGGCCCAGCTTCAGTTGCCAGGGTCCTTTTAACAAGCTTGGACCTGGCTTTGGATTTTGTTACGGGAGCAGCAGCTTCTGGATCCACCCTCACAGTAGAGGGTCCTTCCACCAAACCTAACAGCCTCCTCATTGGTGTGGATAGAGGAGGCTCATTTTGCAGGACTGGAGTATAGAAAACTCTATTCCCTATAACTGGGAATGCAGCAGTCTTAAGTAGAGGCTGAGAGTTATAGATATGCTCACCACAAACGTGTCTGAAGATGAGGCTCAGAAACCTGGGATATCGAACAGCAGCTGGTCTTGACTCTTGCTGCACCAGGTTCCTCAAATTTACAAAAATCCATTTGGCCATGTCCATGGTAGTTCCATCCACAAGCTGCAGAACTACAGGGATTTCATCATGGCTCAGTTGGTCAAAGGAACCAACTTTGCTGCTGAAACACATCACCACAGAGGCGAATAAGAAGCTGTAGGTAGGAGAGAGGTCCTTCCTGAACAGTGTTGTTCCAACTTTTGGTTCTGCTACACCACAGAAGTGCAGCAGATTCTTCATCTGTTCATCTTCAGGCTGTGGCCGATCATATTGTTCAACCACAGGGAGTCGAAGAACTTCCCTGAGCAGATGAGTGTTGATCTCAATGGTCTGAGTCCCATTGAGTATGGTGCCCTTGATGACTTTGGTTTCTGGGATGTAGGCACATGTATACCAGAACTCATACACCATCTCCTGGTACAGGACACCAGGAGATGCAGTCATCGCGTGGTTCAACGGATGAACTTTCAGAAACTCCACCATTTGGTCATAACCTTTTCCCACATAGTTTTTGAGAATGGTTAGGTTAGCAATGTAGTTGGTGGGCTTGATGGTCAACATTGTGGTGACTGACGAGTGTTTAACAACATCATCACCAACAAATACTGGAAGAAAGGGATTAGGTCTGTGAGCCATTTGGGAATTTTTGAGGTTTAAGAAGCAAAGGACACTTAGTCGATTTTTAGGGTTCTTGAGGATTTCTGGAAATGATGAGGAAGACGGAGATGAAACAGTATTTAGGTATTTATAGGATTTGAATAGTCGTGTGTATGAGAGAGAAAAGATTTGGGCGGTTTGATTTGAAATGTTGGTTAACGGAAAGCGGAACGGTTGTCCATGTCAGAACATCTGTCAGACCACTTGACCTTTTTAATCACTAACACACGAAATCCACATTATCCACAGTAATTAAGTTAAATAAAAACATAATTTAAGTAACTTAATTGTTAAGAAAGGTAATTAAACTTTTGGTCTACGCTGTTGGTCAAACCTATGATGAGCAGGGTCAACACAAGTTATTCAATCTTCAAGCTGTTCTTCCTTCAAACTGTGCCTTCAGCCTGCTCTCTTTTGAGAGAACAGGTTGTGTTCTAGAGTGGAACAGGTTACAAGTCAAAGGCTTGTAAGACAGTGTGAAGGAATGAACAGGTTGAGGATTGGATCATCAGAGCAGGCTGGACTCACAACTTGTTGTTCAGCCTGTTCTATGCTCAAGCTGTTCAAGTTTTTCAGAAAAATGGCTAAGTACAGAACACACATAGCCTGTTCTGTCTAAGCTGTTCTGAGAGACTTGAGCAGTATGAGACATATAGCTTCATAGACCTGAGATAACACTTAGTCACTTTTATTTAACATGCCCAGCTTGCTGACAAGATAATTAAATCTTGTTTCATCCAGAGGTTTGGTGAAAATGTCTGCAAGCTGTTCATTTGTGGAAATAAAACTTACTTCCACATTACCTTTTTGAATATGATCCCTGATGAAGTGATGTCTGACTTCAATATGCTTTGTTCTTGAATGAAATACTGGATTGTTGGAGATGGCTATGGCACTTGTGTTATCACACAGAATAGGAGTTTTCCTATACACAAGGCCATAGTCTTCAAGCTGATGCTGCATCCACAGAATCTGCCCACAGCAGCTTCCAGCAGCAATGTACTCAGCTTCAGCAGTAGAAGTGGACACTGAGTTCTGCTTCTTGCTACTCCAACTGATCAACTTTCCACCAAGGAGTTGACATCCACCTGTTGTGCTTTTCCTATCTAACCTGCAGCCTGCAAAATCAGAATCTGAATAGCCTGTTAGTTCAAGGCTTGAGTCTTTGGGATACCAAAGACCCAAACCTGGTGTACCCTTCAGGTATCTGAAGTTCTTTTAACAGCAAGCTAGAATGAATTTCCTTGGATCAAGCTTGGAACTAGCAACAGCCAGGTGGCAAACATCATATCAGGTTCTACTAGCAGTTTAAAGTTATAGCAGCCCAATCATGCCTCTGTAAGCTGTTACTGAAACAGCTTTTGCCACTTTGGCAATCAGGCATCCAGTTTTACATTGTTGCCATTGGGCGTTTTATAGGAGAACTTTGATCAAATTTGAACTTTTTCAATAGATCTAAAGTGTACTTTCTTTGATTTATAAAAATTCCAGTTGAGGTTTGTTTAACCTGTAATCCTAAAAAAGAAAGTTAGTTCTCCCATCATACTCATTTCATACTTAGATTTCATGAGTAATGAGAAATTCTTGCATAGCTGCTCATTAGTAGAACCAAATATTATGTCATCCACATAAATTTGAACAAGCATAATGTCAGACTTCACCTTCTTTATAAACAGTGTGGTATCCACTTTACCTCTGGAGTACCCATTGCTCATAAGGAATTCAGTAAGAGTGTCATACCAGGCTCTAGGGCTTGTTTGAGACCATAGAGAGCTTTGTCCAACTTATAGACAA